>VCJI01000391.1:45057-57141 GCA_024139395.1 Backusella morwellensis | reverse complement strand
AAAAAAAAAAAAAAAAAAAAAGGAACCAGTTACGAAAATAATGTAAATGTTTACTACCATGTTTCATATTATTCTTGGCTCAGTAGTAAACCTATCAGTTACCATGTTTGATTTCTATTACGTAATGACATCCCAAAAGAAAAACCAATTCATCTTTTGCTTATTGGAAAAAGGAGAGCTATCTCATCGAAATCATTTTATTTTATAATTACAAGTATTAAGAAGGAAAAATGGGGGCATAAAATACATAAATAAGGTAGAAAAGAAAATATAGAAGTCAATGCAGTGATTTTGAGAAATGTTGCGTTTTGTAAATTTTGTGGTTATAATTAACGAAGCAAAAAAAAAGAGAAAAATATATTAAACAAGAGGAGGCGCAGCGGTATCAATAAATGCTGATAATGAAAAAGCATCTTCAGCATAGGTGTCTGCAGGACGCCAAACTGTCTCAAAAGGTGCATTTTCAAAAGGAAGAGATACATATTGTGTCGTAGAAGGTAAATTGGCGAGGGTATACAGACGAGTCGTAGATGCCGAAACAATTCCTTTGACTTTAGAATAAGTACGAAGATGATCTGCTACTTCTGCTCTTCTAGCCACAATATATTCGGTGACTCTTCGATTCAGGGGAACAGAATATTCAAGATTGTTGTGAATCAATTGCAATGCCTGGCAGATATCGGCCGCGTCAGGTCTGTTCTCTGGTTTTGGCTCCAAACAGGCCACATAGAGCTTCTGATACCAATCGGGTAATCCAGGTACGGGTTCAATGCGATATGCATAATCGTCAAAATCGGTCGTCTTGTTGCCATCCAAGAGGACATCTGGGGACGGGAAAATCACCTTGCTCACCAATTGCCAAATGATAATGCCGAGGCTGTAAATGTCAGACTTTTCGGTATAAATGCCCTGTCTGACCTCAGGGGCAATGTAGGGTAAGCGGCCATAAACGGCCTTGGTGAGGGCAGTGACCGAGGAGGATTCATGGGAGGGGGTGGCGAATCGATAATCAACAAGAAAATAATCGGAATCGGTACATACAATGTTGCGAGGGTGGACATTTCGATGACACATACCGGCTTTGTGAAGATCAATCAGGTTTGCAGCGAGTCTTAGAATAGTGCCAGTAATGGTTTTCAGGTCGAGATCACCAAGTGGTAACTGCTGCATGTGATCTTCCAAATTACCATCGTTACTGAATTTCATTACCATCATGAGATCACCGGTGCTTTCACAAACTGTCAGGCCTTGGAATAATAGTGGTAAAAATGCTTTTGATTGTACGGAAATCTAGAATAATAAAGGTATTCATTAAGAAACCAATGATCATTTTTTGTCTATTTTTCTTTTGTTTACCTCGTTTAAAATCTTATCGTCAATAATCTTGAGTGCCATTCGCACAGTTTGAGGATCATAGGCAGTTGTCATGTGAACACCATAAACAGCGGAGAAACCACCAGCGCCAATGAATTGCATATCTGAAAACCATGACCATGGGAACCACTGCATGTATCTATCCAAACCTTCATTAAATATTTGATTAATTGCTTTCCGTGCTCGTGGGTTGATGGCTGAAAGCACTTGCTCTTGTCCGTATGTACTTGCAAGTGCCTGTAATGAAAGTTGCTGTCTCCACACCATAATCCAGTTCTAGAGTATTATTATTAGAATTAATAAATTGTTTTTTTTTCTATAATTAATAATAATTAAGATAACAACCCATGCATGATCAAATGTTAAACCGTTATCGCCATAAGTGTCAGTTACATCTTTGTAAAGTTGGCTTATTCTTTCATTAATGGGTGATAGAAACTGATCTGTTTGAATGATGAGATTTTCGAGCCCGAAAACGTGAGGGCATAGTTCGATAAACTGTGTTACTGCATGTCGTGTTTGACTTATCAGTTCTTCCTGCAGTTGCTGAGAATAGATGCGCTCTATTTCAGTTTCGTCAATCATTTTTTTTCCTTTTCTTTCTATTTAAACTAAAAATATATTCAAATAAATGTCAAGTATACATGTATAAACTATTATACCGTCTATAATATATATGCACAAAAAAATAAATAATAAAAACGACTAACAAATAAAAAAGAAGCGAAAGAAAGAGAGAGAGAGGGGAAAGGTTGAGAAACAAAAAGGAAAAACTTAAAAAAAAAAAGAAATGAGTCGCGGAAAACAAACTGAGAAACTGGACCTGTTTATAGGCAAAAAAAACCCACAACAAAAAAAAAAGTCACTCAAGCTATTCCCATTTTCCGTTACACAATAACCTTTTATTGGTCCAAGGTCGATGTACGGGCTACACTTTTCTCTTTACACTAGAAATAGGTTTTTTGTCCTTTGGAAAAAAAGAAGTGGTGTGAGAATTAAAGCTCCAAAAAAAATCAATCGGGGTTCCCATATTTCCAAAAAAAAAATATAGAATTATACCCTTTATTTATCCAATCAAAAGAGCATACTCTTATGTGGAGTATAAACCTTATAACATGTATTGCAAATATATGCCATTTTCATATTTGACAAAATTAAAAATTATAATAAAAACTCTCACTATTTACATATTTATACCTTTCTCTCACTCTTTCTCTTGTATATTCATTAATTATATTTCTCTCTCTTTTAGTGTCATATGATTGTACGAACTTTATATATCCACTCTGCGACTGTTACTGTGTTATGTCATTGCAAAGAGCAATGAACTCATTGCTGATTTGAAACATGAGCAAGCCGATCGTTCTTTTTTGTTTTCTTTTTTACTTTATGTATATTTTTGTATAATTAATAGTTTTATGCGACAAAAGCACCAAACTGTTTGTTTTTAGAATCAAGCTTCCTGGTTGTTTAGTACAGTTGTATCAACTTGGTAACCTTTAATTTCATGTTCAAGAGTTTATTTTTTAAAATTTGAACTAAAATATTAAAGTTTAAAGCTGCAAAATTTTACTGCACGAGTGGATATGTATACACCTCTGTACACTACCAATGGAAATGCAGGTCAATTGACGGACCATGACATTTTTAATTGAAAAAAAACCTCCCCAATGAACACATGAATAACCTGAAATATAGCTTATATTGTTGTATTTCAAGAATTTACTATATTTTGATGTCATAGTTTTCTTTCGTTATGGCTCAATATTACATCACATATTTGATACCTGACCTTGACCCTTAAACCCTAGTTTTTTTTTCTCTTTAGTTTTTACTTTAGTTTAAAACCAACAACATTCTTTCAAATGATATCCACAGCAATAGTAAAATAAGTCAAGACAAGCTACATTTTGTTTTCAAACGAAAAAATTCTATATATTTTTTTATTTTTTAATGCAGATATTAGTCAAAGTACCACAAAAAGGGGTTTTTCAAGGAGAGATAAACTAAACAGATGCAAACAAAAAAGAGGAATAGATAGAAAAAGGTGTGGTAAATATAAACATATATGGTAGTAAGGATAACAAAGAAAGTAGAAAAAAAAGAGGGGGGTGATTAAGATATATAGGAACAGAGAGATAATTATATAATAATATGGTATAATAATAATAAGTTTTTTTTTAAGAATATGACTTTTTATGCTGTTTTTTGTTTTTGAAAAAAAATATTATGTTTTTGGTTCATTATTGGAGTTCTGCGCCCATTTCGTATGCTCGTTGCTTCATATAAGTGTACATTTTATATTGAAGGTCATACAATGGAGAATCTGATTTGCTTTTAATCGTACCAGCGGTTGTTTGCTCTGTCAGATAGGATTGGACACCAACAATGAGACTGAGTAAAGAATCATTTTCATAACTGTATTTTTCATCGTCTTCCATCATTGGCTCATCTTCCATCATGGATTCGTCTTCACTATGATAATAGTAAAGATCTTGGTAGTCTGCTTCTACAACCGTATCGGCCATGTTACGATCGTACTCTGCATAGCATTCTTCTTCCTGTCGGTAGCGCATCATTAGGTCATCCCAGTTGGTAGCTTGTTGAGTTTTTTCATTATGAGTATTAAAGATGTTACTATTAGTATTATTTTCGTTGCTGAAATAGTTCATGATTATATTAGAATGTAATAACAAGTAGATAAGTAATAAAAATAGGAATAATAATAGTAAGAATAATAATTTTTCTCAAAAAGAAGAACTCAAGTACACGATATTAATAAAAAAAAAGCCTTTTTTTTATTTAATTAATTCCTTTTTCCCTTTTCTTTTATATTGCCTTGGCCCGAACAACAAAAGTAAAGAAGAAGAAGAAGAAAAGAAGAATATGAATGAACTGAGAAACACGAAGAAAGAAGAATAACACAAAAAAAACCTACAGCGCTAAAAATCCCCTTCTTTATATTTACGTTTAAGAATTTACGGAGTAAGCATGAGATACAGGGTTGATATGACTATCCAACGCATTTACTTTGGCTGAGGCGCTTCCTTATTATTTATTTTCTTGGCTTATCAAGGAGTGAACCATCCCCCTTTCAATTGCCCCATTTAGTTATCTATCTCATCTGTTTTATAGTAAAATAGCAACTAAATAGTTTATGTTAATCAGCAGCATGCTTTTTATTGTTCACCGATTTTTATTATTATAGTTTCTTTTCTTTGTTTAAACTATCGTTGCTTATTTGTTTATAACAAATGGATAACCAATTTAACCAGTCATTTTTCTATTTCTCCTACTTTTTATGAATCACAATTGAGTCTTTGGCGACCAATAAATATAAATGCCACCTCCTTATGTATAAAAAGGATAGCACCTGTAGCCACATCATCATCAATCTATGTTGCATTTATATCTCATACATGTTTTGACGCAGGTAACAGTAAGCGATCGAACTTTTCTAATAATAATTAATAAAATTAAAAAAAAAAAAACTTTATTTTACATATTTAATAAACATGAGAGAATAAAACAAAAACAGGGGAATCGAAACAAGACCGAGTAAAATATAAATGAAGTAAAAAAGCACTCCTTTAACCTTTTTTTTAATTTGACTATTACCACTAGATGATGATTCTATCTTTTGTTTCGAAATAATGATAAAAAACACCCTCACTCTATACTTAATAAAGTAATGACAACGAGATTATCTATATATATCGCGCTCATAAATACATTTTAATACTGAGCGTGGACAAAGGTGTGCTTGTTGAAGGAGATTGAATAAAGAGATGTATCAAAAGGAAGAAGAAACAAGTGATTAATCATAGAATGTATGAATAAAAGAAGAACATCTTATTATCCTTTTTTTCTTGTTCTCTTTTCCCAATTTCTTATGAAGATGCCAGCAAAAAGGGGAGCAGTGAACAATAAAAAAGGTTAAAAAAAAGTAGATGGGATCCAATCGGTTGTTCACCCGTTAAACAAAAATAAATAAGCATGACAACAGATTCCATTTCAGCTGACTTGAAATAGGCTCCCTTTTTGCGGCCTATTAAATCCAAAATAAAAACTTACTATTTTTATCGCTAGATTTAGCCTCACACACACCTTTTTTGGGCTGAAAATAGCCATGATGAAATAGATCAAGAAAATCATTCTCCTTTTATTCATTTTATTTTATTATATAAAAGTATGTTTTAATACTATTGAAGAAGCCACAAAATACAAGGAGAATATAATAAAGGAGTTAAAAAAAATGTATAACTATGTGAATTGGTGGTTTTATAATGTTATATAATATATACTACAAAAAGGAAAAGAATATAAAAAAAAAGAATATAAAAAGAAAATAACAAAGCCATTTGAATCATGTTACTTAAATGACCAAAAAAAAAGTAGCTTTGTTTCGAAGCCCTTCTTTAGTAGAAATCGTTTTTACTAGGTGGCTCAGGGAAGTCCTCCAAGTTTCTAAGCTTTTCGTGCAAGTTGGTACGACGGAGGCGTGTTGCGTAACTGCTGATAACAGTGGCAAAATAAATCTATATATGTGAAACAAGATCAAATTAGTGTTACTATTCATATGAAATGAGATGGATGGACAACATTACCTCAAGGAGACTTATAAAGATGGATATGATGGATCCTATAATCAAAAAGAGTCCAACTGCACGGCTACAGTTCTCTTCAGCTTCTATAGAAGAATCGGTTGGATATCGACTTGTATATTCTGCAACACAAGATGCCGTTAGAGCTGAACGGTTCAAGGTGAAGACGATGATGCGAGCAATACAGACAATAAATTCGATAATGGCAGATAACCAGTAAGCGGCTTTAAAAATACTGATCATTTTTCGATTTTGCTATATAAGAGAAAAATTAGCCCTCTTCAGCCCATATTCCGTTTTGCTCTAAAAAAAAATAAGAGCTACTCACAGTAATGCTTCCAACGACACCAAAGAGGGCACATACTGCAAAGATGAGTGAAATAACAACTTCTGTATAAAAGATGCCTGTCATTGTAGAGGAACTGACACCATCATAGGCAGCAGTAAGAGCTAATGAAAAAAAAATACCAAAAATGTGTCAGATTTTTCAACAAGGGCAAACATATTGAAATTTCAATGTTTACCTGACTTATTAATTAAAAGACCCACAGTACAGAAAATATAAAGGGCCTACATGTATATAAAAAAAAAAGAAGAAGAAATGTCATTAAAATGTTTATTATCAACCGAAAAAAGATGTATAAAATGAAGCCGTACAGCAGTGAGTAAAGCGATAATTAAAACACCAGCCCTATATACATCACAAACAAGTTGAAAATTAATGAACTGTACAAGTACAAATGTTGAATCTTATTGTTTCCAGTACCTAATAGGAATGCAGCAGCAACATTTGTATTGTCCCATTTTAAACTCTTATATATATGATACTTTTAAGAAGTGCGAAAAACTATATGCTATTATAAACAAAGGTTAGAGTCCCAAGAGAGAGAGAGAAACAATAAAAATGTATATAATAAAGTAGAAGAAAGAGTAAAAAAAAAGAATGATTATTTATGTTTTGATCTATACTTTTATATATGTTTTGTTTCTCTGTGCGAAGCCTCATGTTAAGCTCGATTTGACAATATGTCTTAAGCGGGGTTTAACTACTGCTTTACCATATTTAAAAAAGTAAAAGCCAAAGGTTTGACAAACGGGCTCATTATATCCATGTCATCTTTTCTTGGCTCTAAAAAAAGTATGGGATATCAATTCAAGTGCTAAGCAACAAAAAGAGATTTATGTATACCAAGTAAAGGCGTTTCCTTTGTAAAAAACAACAACAATAAAGCGTCTTTTTCTTTGTTATTATTATTTGCGATATATCAATTGCATGAAACACCAATTGTTTCTTTTTTTGGGATCAACAATAACTTTCTGCAAAGTGACATTTTTTTGGATTTGAGGGTGTGGCTGAAGAGCCTATGAAAGCAAAAAAAAATCTGAGTTGTATAAAAATACATTTTTTTTAAAAGTGCGTTCCTGTACTACGCTATTTTGCTGGTGCACTACTAAAAATACACACAACCACTTTTTTTTATTTTGATTTGAGCTCTTTTTAACTTGCGATTCATATCAAGTACCTTCACGTTGTACTCATTCCTAAATTTATTGAAGAAAACGTGAGGGTCGAGACAGTCACCTCCTGTTTTTTTTTACAAAAATTTATACTTCAAACTCAAGTATTCACACTCTTTCTCTTCTCTTCTTCTCCGTTCATTTATATATTCTATTCTACATACAGTACATTCGTTTGTATTTTCTCTTTTTGTAAATTAAAACTAGACAATAAAGCCTTGGAGTGGATTGGAAACTTTATTCATATATATTTAATGGACTCGATTCAAATCAAGACTTATCAATCTGTTTTTGGAGTGTTGGGCCTGTTGACATTATCAAACCCTTGGGTTTTACCAGGGGTTGCTGCACAGGCTGATGGATCAGGTACAGCGTTACTATGTCTACATATTAAAATGATGTTTATATTAAAATATATTATTATTATTATTATTAGATAATGGAGGTACTGATGATAAAAATAAAAAAAAGTTCTTTACAGAAGAAAATAAAATAAATAAATAAATAAATATTTAATATATACTGTGTTCATGTTTTTATAATACAGACGGTACGACAGACGATGGAAGTGATGGATCCACCGACGGCTCAACGGATGATAGCGGTTCAACAGATGGCAGCACCGATGATGGCTCAACTGACAGTCCAACAGACAGCAGCACCGATGATGGCTCGACCGATTCTTCAACAGACGGTACAGTGGGTAGTCCCACTGACGATGGTTCAGATCCGAGCCCTACCACCGCTGCTGACCCCACCGAAGCTACACCAACTCAAGATCCAACTCAAGATCCAACTCCCACCGATGATGGCAGTGGCGATACACCCGAGACCACCAGTAACACCATTGGACCGGAAATAACATCTAGTCCAACCACGACACCAACAATTGCATCATCCTCATCATCCAGTGGTGGCCTTTCAGGAGGGGCTATTGCAGGTGTGGTCATAGGTGTGATTGCAGGTGTGGCTATTATTGCAGGAGCCACCCTCTTTTTCATTAGAAGAAAGAGAACACGAGATGCTGATAGAGAAGTCTATCAACCCGACAATGACAGTGACAACTACAATACCAGCACAGCACAGACACCAAATAGCTATCAGCCCATGACCTCGGCTGCTCCACCACCACCAAGACACACATATCAAGGTCCTACCAACTATTAAAAAACAAACAAACACAGGTGTGATCAAATGATCCACTATTTTTTATTTTTATTTTTATTTTGTACTTTTTATTATCTCTACGTTTTTTTCTGCACTAATATTCCTCCTTGGTCGATCCAAAACTAAAAAATCTTGAAAATCATGCTCGCTTAAACTCATTTTAGGAGTAGAATAAATATAAAAAGAACCAAGTAGACTCAACTAACCTTAAAATCCATTTAATAAATAAATTTGCTATTATTAATTAATAAAGTGATGTCAAAAAAACGAGGTTTTCCAATACAATGTATTTATTTATTTATTTATTTATTTATTTATTTATTTATATAAAACATATAAAACGCTGGTTATTAAAACATAACATCTTGATCTTCTTCATCCAAAATATTGAGCTGACCAGTTTCTTCGGCAGCCAAAAGAACACCATCTTCGATACCCAACTTTTCTTTCTCTGCATTTTCCTTTAATCTCTCTTGCTCCTCAAGAGCAGCACGCTCCTTCTTCTTGCTTTGGACCTTTTTCAATCTGTTGGAAACAAGGGATTAGTCTTTGCTGTTGTGTTGATATTAAACAAGTTTTTTACCTAAAGAACTCTTCTCTGTCCTGCTCATCCAACTCGGAGATGATATATTTGATGGTATTTTCATAACGGGGAATGATAACGTGTTCAATGGCATTAACACGACGGTTAGTGGCCTTGATGACTTCATCCAAAATGACAAAGGCAGTCTAAGCAAAGAGTGAGTTTATTGCACCAAATGCAATGTGTTTTTCTGTTTATATTACCTGCAAACTGGCAAGCTCTACCAAAGTCTCGACAGCCTTTGTATACACTTCCTTGGCTCTTTGGATCTGCTGTCCACCACGGCCAAGTCCAGTAAACTCAAAGGCTTTGGTAATAAGAAGGGAGTTAGTACCACGTCTTGTTTATTATTAGAATAAATATAGTAAAATTTACCGTTTCCTCCCTCAGAATACATCTCAAAAGCAGGAAGCATGACACCAGAGACGTTCTCTTGTTTGGCACGAACACGTAATTGAGCAGATTTGGACGACTCTTGAATCTGGTAACTGTGATGCTGTTTAGTGCACGCAACAGGCGATACGTCATGTTCTTTTCTTACCTAATATCACCTGTAATATATTGCACTTCGGCAAGAGAGAAAGAAGCAAGCTGCATGACTTGTCCCATCTTGCGTTTAAGCTATACATTTTTTCATGTTTAGAAAACACTCCTTTAATGTGTTATGTTTTGTTAGAGAGTGTACCTCGTCAATCTTGACTGTAATGCCTCTAAAGCGCTTTGTCAAAGCTTCTGATTTACGTTTCAAGAGTGAATGGCCGGTTTGGGCACCCTTCAACTTGAGCTTCATATTGGTAAGCGCCCTATAACAAAAACATAAAGGTCAACAACAGGACCATCTCTTTTTTTTCTTGTTTACAACATACATTCGCGTAGGGAAAATGTTGATACGTTGGTTGTTTCCAGACATGCTTTATGTTTCTCTCTACTTTTTGTTAAAGTATATATAAATATAAAAAAAAGTGCACGAGAAAGAGGTTGATAAAAAAGGAACCAATACTCGCCTTGTTGTTATTCAGTGTGTCTTGTCCGCTTCATAAAAACCCTAAAAGAGTCACAAGTTCGAGAGACTGAAATCACTGCCGTTTCCTATTTTGGAATGGCCATCAAAGGTCTTATTGAACATCCATGCCTCTTTTTCTGTGTGTAAGAAACCATCTCTCTATCATGTCTGTGCTTTATTCAACACAAAGCGAATCAAGCGGAATATTATCGTTGTTTATAATAAAGTGCAGATGCAATCAATCATGTACTTGTTGAAAGTGCGATGATGAAACAGATAAAAATCCTTGTTATTTCCAAAGTTGAAACTAACTTTGCTCCTCCACACGCAAATGTTTGTATATTCATATAATTGATTCAAAACTAAAAATTAGAATAGGAACACTCTTGTTTCTATTCGATATAAACATGGGCAAAGTAGTACTACGTATGCATCATTCAGTTGATATTTTGCTATATAAATGGGTTCAATGTGACAGGTAACAGCACTATAAAAGTGTGTCAAACAAAATGCTCAAAATGCCAAATACGGCAACTCACCAAATCGAATCCAGCGTTTGTGAGTTGTGTTAATATAATGATTTTTTAAAGCTCCAAAATAAAAAATAAAAAAAGATGGAAATAATAATAGACATCGTTTAGATTTAGTTGTAACCATAAAGAGTCATCTGATAAATGGCACAAGAAAATCAAATTGGAAATATGCTTTTCTTTACCCAAAGAATGGCTATCAAGTACTATATATTGATTGGTATGCTCATTGGAACGACATGGAAGTGGATATATAAGTTAATAACATCTAGTATTCATTCTTACCATAATAGCAGATACGTGGCAAATTAAATGTACTAATTTTCCTTGGTTTTTTGTTCTGGTGCTTATAAAATAAAACTAGCGCTGCCCTTTACTTTATAATTCAACCATTAAAGCAACTTGAACATTTATTAGTCCCGACTATTCTGTTAGTATGCACACTTGTCAAGTCAATAAACAGTTATAAAAAGCAATAAAACACTCTTATCAGCAATGGTTGAAAATAGAACAAACGATTATCTTGAATGACTCACTATAGACTACAAAAATAATGGTATATTTTACGTACACTTTTTAAATCAATACCAACTAGTCTTTTTATCAACATATCAAGTTGAACAGATCACGTAATGTCATAAAAATGTTCTCGAAAATAATCGTCCAAAATTGAATAAGTGATGCTTCTGTATTAAATGTTGTGCTTTTTTCAACGGAATACATGGATTTAAAGCATGTGCACTTCAAAGAGATGATAAACCTTACTTTCTAATTCAATGTATTTTATATCAATTTACTGAAACGCTCGCACCCGTTCCTCTCAATAGTAAGACATATTCATTTTTGAAATTGATGTTCTTGAAATAGCAACGATTTTTCTATAGCTTCTATGGCATTTTCAAGAGGATGTTAATGATGCAAGATAACTCTGTTCTATATCAATGGAGTGCGTTTTAAATAATACAATGAGATGACAAAAACAATCATGTGGTACTTCCATAAATACAAAATCAACCGATGTTATTTTCTTCTCTTTTTCGCTAGAAGCATGTATCGTAAAAACAGCGATTGATTTGTATATATATTTTTTATGTTAAAAAAACAGCCAGATCTTACCCCACTTAATTTGGTATGATCTCCTTTTATTTAAATGTTGATATTTGAAGTTATGGAAGACTTTTTTAATATCAGGATAATCTTTACAGTGGAACATAGAGACATTAAAATACTGATAAACAGCATTATATATAGACTTTAGCTTAGTACCTCTTTTAATGATAATTGCAATATAGAAAAGTCAACACC
>VCJI01000391.1:32945-44529 GCA_024139395.1 Backusella morwellensis | reverse complement strand
TTTTTTTTTTTTTTTTTTTTGAAAAAAAAAGGAACACTAAGGAGAACTTTAAACTCTTTTTGAATAATCAAAAGATTTCATCCCCCTTTCGAGATAAATAAACGATAAGGATGAGGTCACAGATTGCTTTCTCCTTGCTTATACACTCATCAGATGTGATATCATTTTGATGACATGTCTATCAATCGAAAGGCAAAACGGTATGGTTTACTTTTAGGTTTTTCTTTCTTCTTCTTTTTCACTCTTTCAAAGTAAATAAAATAAAAAGAGAGAGGGCTCCTGAGTTTTATTCGTATTTTGTTGGGATCTCCTTCGACAGATATATATGTATAAAAAGCCCGCTTTAGATTATGATGATCATCCAAAACCTTAAAAAACTTAAAATATCCCCATTTTTCCTTATAGTTATCATTACATTTTATATTTCATGTATCTATATATATATATATATATAATCTTATTTTTGTGTTTATTTTGTAATATGATGAAAAATACGAATAATGGTATATAAAGAGTGTGTATTATTTTAACTTATATAAAAGGAAATCAATGCATACAAAAAAAGGGGGAGAGTTGGATAAAGAGAGGAATATGTTGTTGAGATAAAAAGAAAATAGATATTTTGGTGTGAATGTTGTTAAATGTTTTTTTTTAATGCCATAAGCGACAATGTTTCTTATTCATAATTGATGTCGTGTGATCATCAGCTTCGAGTTTACGTTTAATCATAGGAGGAGTCTGGGCTGGAGATGATGAAATCGAGCTAGAGGTAGATGATAAAGCAGGGGGTAAATAAGGTGATTCTAATGTTAATGATGCTATTGATGATGAAGATGAAAATAATGACTTTGTAGGTGATGATGGGTATGCTGCTGCTGGCGGCGTTTCTAGTTCAAAAGAGAGATAATTCGATAAATCATGTAGATCGATTGGAACTCCATGCATTCTGGCCTGGGTGCGAATATGTAATGTACGGTGCCAGTTATCAAAGGCAGGTTGATCAATATAGAGTTGATAGTCCAACAAATTCAAAAAGTAACGTTCAGCCGTATTGATCTCTGTGACAGGGAGTCCTGCAATTTTTGCCCAGGCTGAGTTGCGATATGTTTTATCTTGAACAAATTTAGACGCAACCACTAGACTAGCCAAGAACATGCGTCTACCACAGCTGATGTATGCGTTGTACTGCCAATTACTTTTTTTCTGTCCTTGTTGTCTTGATAAAAGTTGATTTTTAATGGCTGATCTGGCACGAAATAGATAATACAATGCGGTTTGTAAGGTGGAATATGTTGTTCTGGATCGTTTTAGTACTTCTTGTATAAAAGTCCGCAATGGTACGACCGGCGATACTCGGGACTCTTGCTGTTGTTGAGGTGTGTTGGAATACCAAATAGATTCAATTGCAACGGCATTGATATCTAAGTTATTTAATTTAGTATTTTTATATACAAATTAAAAAATGAGATTGAAAAATAAAATAAAATAAAAAAACATACCAACCACCGCTTCAACATACGCAAAGCGACTTGCTGCTGCCATTTTGTACGATCTTTTCATTACATCTAAGCCACGTACTTTTTTCTTGCTTTGCTGCTGCTGTTGAAGGCTAAATTGCTGCTGTTGATGATGTAATGCATAAAGATTGGGGTCAGTTTGAAGTGGTCCTTGGCCAAATAATGTTGTTGTGTTTACAGATAATAATACATCGTTGCTGCGATCCCCATAACTACGATTCATTATATATAAAATAAGCTGACAAGGAAGTATAAATAGAAAAAAGAGTCGTTTTCTTTTATTATTATTATTATTATTAGGATTATATAAATAAGTTTTATATAACAACAACAATAAAAGTAGAAAAGAAAAAAAAAGGCAAGAGAAGAAAGAATTGAAAGAAAGAGAGATATAGAAATGTTTGGGCGGCACGTGTTCAAGTCCGACGCATTGGGGGGAGGGGATTAAAAAAAAAGTTGAGTGAAAAGAGGGCTGCACATGTCAGAATTCGGCAATGATTACATCCATTTGTTTGTTTCAAGAGAGTTCTAGGGAGAAAATAAACTGACCTTTTTGCGAAAATGAAAGGAGCTTTTTTCAAATCATCATAACAAACAAACAAGATGATGCCAATTATTTTTGGGATTTAAACTCATTCAGGAATTAGAAATTACAAAAAACAGTATGCAGATGCAAAAATACACACAAGAGGAGGAAAAACTATTCTATTGGTTATGTGATAATCTTTTTTTAAATGGAAAAATATATAAAAGAAATGATGCATATTGGGTAAACGATGTTTACAAATATAAACATATATAAATATATACATATTATCATACAACATTTTATATCATTTGCAAAAAAAAAGGTAACTTTATTTATTTATTTATTATTCTTTACTTTTTTTGGGGGCTATTGAAAGAAGGAGGGGTTAAAAGGAGGTTAGAGTGCTACTTTTGAGGTTGTTATTACTATTTCTAAGCCTTGCCTATGGCATCATCCAAGTTTATTCCAGTTTTCTTTTTATACACCTGTTTTAAATTCGTGATTGACCTTTGTTGTACATATGAGTAGAATTCTCTTCTATACTCATGCAATGCACCATTTCGCTAGTAGTGGCAGAAGTAAAATTATTTTCGATAAAGAAAAGGCGAATGAATTATTAACCTATCTTTTTTCTCCTTGATCTCCTCGATAGTTGTTGTTGTGGCGGAAAAAAAACTGCTTTCTTTTTTGTAAACAAAACAAATAAAATCATATAAGCCCAAAAAGGAATTATATACTCACGTGGTTTATTTCCATACACTTTTGTTGTTTGATGAATGATTTTGCTCCCTGTTTTTTGTATCCATCAACTTGCCAAGCACCTAAAAACAGCACTCGTATTTTCTTTCTTTGTATCGCTACAGGAGTTGGATGTTTAAAACAACACCATGATGTTAAAAAACTGAATCTTTTTCCTCTCTTTTTTTCTCTTTTCAATCCGCTGTTATTGTTATTAAACAAATACGCCAATATTGTTACTATTATTAATAGCGGTAAACTTTGTAACGGTTACATCTTCAACTTGATTATTATAAATGAGGTACTTGAGCACTTAATTCTACGGGAGTGCTACTACTATTACTAAATTTGGATCATCTCAAAAGTGACGATTCGAACGATACCAGCCAGTTGTAAAGAAATCTCCTTCAATATGAACGAGGGCTTTATCGGATCATTAATAAATATACATGGTAAGTGTATAAAAAACGTACTTGTTTTAATAAATAAATATACATTAGCAGACCTATTTGCTACTGCTGACCTAAGGTCTACGCGCTACAATCGAAAAAGGAGAAAATATAGAAAAATAAAAGAAGGGAATTCATATGCATTTTAACCAGTTTCATTTTCCACTTCTACCATTAGTGTTGTTGTTATTATTCTACCATAAAATACAAGTTTCACCTTATATTTTAATCATAACGATATGTCCATTCATGCCCATGGCCATGGGAACTACCATAGTAAAACACTACAACACCCTATTCTTTGTTTGAGGTGGAGACTTACTTCATTGTGCATCATTACATACATGCATACTTTGTCTGCCTTTTGTGATAGAAATCAATTGAATTGCCACTGGCTTGTAATGAAATGGCTTTGTACTTTGCTACAGAAAACATAACTGTTATTTTGTTATTATTATAGTTTTAAAAAGCCAATGTTTGCTATTGTTGCTGTTGCATCCAATGGCTTTTTGAATCAAAACATTTGAATTTCTTCACCTAGATTATTATTAATAAACAAATGGTAAATGAAACGATTTATATGTCATTGTTATGAAAGTTTTTCATTGCCCAACTCATCTTTTTAATCTTGTCCATTTTTGGCAACAGGCTTTTTTTTTTGACTTGCAACAATGTATTGAGCAAATAAGTGTATGACTTGAGTCTTTTGAGAAAGTTAGAAGTGCATCATTTGCGTGACTAATGGGCAACGTATCGCATCAATGTCATGATGGATACAATCTAAATGTATAAACTCACACTTGCAGTAGGAAACAAATTCAATTGTAGCACAGGCGTTCCAGAGAATGGGAATTGACCGTGACTATCACTTTTGAAGGTCAAATAACAGGAATGGTAAAAAAAAAAAAAAACTTGCAAATAAAAAATTGTACTTCACTCTTTCTTACAATGGCAACAGATCAAGTTGAAGCTTTTCTCACTAAAGTACCTTTAGTGACTGACGATGAAGCCAGCAGCTTAAATGGAGCCTTGAATATCGCACGTATTCTTCGTGCTGATCAGTGTTGCTACCGCTGTATTCTTCGTTTTCTTGGTTGTACCTCTTTTTACCTGTATGCTTATGAGGACAAGGTACACCCGAAATAAAGAGAAAACAACCCCATGGATTTATTGTTAAATATAAAGATCAATAGGAACTTTGCGCCGCTTTTAATCAAGTATCACAAAAACATGGACTCGAAGCATTAGTAAAGCTTAGTGACGATTTTATTTGTACAGCATGCATTGGTGCGATTCAACATGCTGATAGCTTCGTGGATGATGTATATAAAAGATTAAAGGAGGAAGAATACGAGACAGTTGATGTGTGTATGAGCTGCACCATGCCCATTGGTATGCTGACCCGCGATACATTGCTCCGTTTCCATGTCAACGATATATTAAAGCAACAGAATCAAGAAGCTATTATAAGTACATGGAAGGAAATTGCGGTTAGAGATCCTAAGGATTTCTTTAAATATTTATTTGGCTTGAAATGGAAAGACGTGACAGGTTTGGGCGAGATCAAGGGTGAGGCGCCTTTAAGAATGACTGTTGTCATCAACCACGAACCCTCAGCAAAGGAACATATGTTTTTATCACAAGTGAAGGAGCCTACATTGAGAGTGCGCACTATTCGTCAAAAGAAGATCAAGGTAGTTGTTGGTGATTCAAGATGGTGCATTACAGAGGCGCTTAAGAAGGTTGATCCTACAGAAGCAAAGGAGTAAGTGTTGTATTATATTATCAAAAAGCGTTATTAATATATCTCGGTATAGATTAACAGCAATCCCACCCCAACCATCATCTTCACGAGCCACCTTCGAGTCTGTCACCTTCCTTCACGAATCAAGCTATGTTGGAGGTCGTTATTTGAAATATTCGCGTGAATACAGCCAAACACCTTGGACAGTGCGCGGAAAGAAACTAGCCGAGTATGCAGTATCAGATTGTTTCCAACCACTTTTAGAGAAATACCATCGTGCAGATTCGAGTAAATTTTGTACGGCTGGAAGAGAGGATGCTAATGTGCGCATGCTGGGCTCCGGTCGTCCCTTCTATTTAGAGTTAGTTAATCCTCGCAAGCCCCGCTTATCTGATGAAGATTACAAAAAAATTCAAGAGGAAATCAATTCATCCGAGATTCATAAGGATGCTGTACAGGTGACAAAACTTTGTCATATTAAACCGTAAGCACGAGCTATAATAGATATTTTATGCCCTTTTTATTAATCTCATTTTTTTACATAGTGCAGATAAAATGATTATAAAACAGGGCGAAGAAACAAAGACAAAACTTTACAGGTAAAAAAACACCTTATTTCATTTCCATTTTCATTTTTAACCCGAAATTGATTAGGGCACTTGTCTGGTTATCTGAACCCTTGACAGATGAATTGATTGCACACATCAATCATACAGGCTCTACACCATTTACCATTTATCAAAAGACGCCAGTTCGTGTATTCCAAAGGTACATATTTATATAAAATATTGCTCTCTCCATCCAATTACTTAGACCTAGAATTATAGACGTGGTGCAGCAGTCCGTCCCAAAGTAATCCATACCTCCACCATTGAACGCCTTTCCGATAAACCTGAAGATGCACACTTTGGTGTCTTACAATTACATACACAGGCAGGAACCTATATCAAGGAGTATGTGCATGGTGATCTTGGAAGAACTTTACCCAACCTTGCTTCAGTGGGTGGAATTCATTCAGCCGATCTATTAGAATTGGATGTAATGAATGTTGATCTCGAGTTTCCTATCCAACATAACAAAGAAGAGTAAATAAATGGCATTATTTTCTTGAGAAACAGGATCAATTTCTTGATAAATAGACACGAATAGTGAAAATAGACTAGCAAGTATAAAACCAAAATGAAATCATCTTTTAATTTATTGTTTTTCTTTGATGAGAATAATAAAGTGATCCTCCAACCATAGCTAGTACCGTGAATCCTTGTGCTGCCACTAAAGAAGAGAGTGGTTATTTCAAAGACATTCATTTTATACAAATGATTTTTTATAAAATACCTCTGAGTCTAAACATATTATTAGCATAGGCGCGGTTACCAGTTTTAATACCAAATGTTGCAGCAACCAAAGCGAAGCAGGTCAACCCAACACCTTATTATTTTATAAGAGCCTTGTTTTTTATGATATCTTCACTTTTTTATTTTACCTGCAGGAACAAGCGGTTCTTCTCTTGACTTCCTTTTTATTTTATCCCAGGCAGTCTCGCCATTCATCATTATACGCATGCGGTCTAATTCTTCTTGTGTGTATTCTCTCATTCTTATGCGTATGTGTAAAATAGTAAGAGAAAAAAAAAGCAAATTAAGGAACGACCGGATAAATTCAACTTTTCACATAAATCTACACGTGTGTGTGAAAATACAATCGATCTAAAATAGTGTCTCTCACACTAATACCTTTTCTCTCATCAATTTATGCATTAGGTAATGATTTGATTGGCTGATGATGATTATCATGGTTAACATTAAGTGCCTGTGTGCAATACAGTTATAATAAACACAGTTTAAGGACTATGCATTTAAAGATGAGCCAGTGTGGTACAAAAAGTGTGTTTGAGAATTTACCCGTGTAATGTTAATGGCGCCTTACAATCGAGTCCTTTTCATCATGCGGGGTGAGAAATGTTTCAGTTTATTTTCATTTAGTCAATTATATTAAAAAGGTACACAAATTATAGGTTAGAAACATATGTTCGAGCAGTCGGGTTTCCTTGATCAGCCGCTTTCAAAAGGTAAATAAGCGCAATTGAAAGGCTTGTTTCCTTTTCTTCGTCACCCTCGTAATATTCAAGACCAATACGTGTATTTTTAGAGGCATAGAATTGATCAGAAGATGCTTTAAATAGCCTTAAAGCTTTTACTTGATCTTTGCTTGTTCCGATGCCAAAATAATATGCATGTCCCAGGCGTAGTAGAGCATCTCCATTGCCTTGCTCTGCTGCTTTTGAGAGATATATAAAAGCAATTGAAGGTTCTTTTCCATCTCCGTTTTTGCCGAAATAATATCGATTGCCAACAGAGGTATTGGTTGCACTCGTTAATTTATCGGCGGATATTTTGAATAGTTGAATCGCCTCTTCCTGGTTTTTCGCAACGCGCTTGCCGTAGTAAAGTTCTTCGGCAAGATATCTCTGGGAATTGTACTTGTCTTTAAAAGGGAGTTTGTTTAAAAAGTGAAGGGCTATTGTGTAGCTCTTTTTCATGTTTCCTCTGTCGTTACAGTATTGAAGGCCAGTATTCATATTGTCAATGATGCCTTGTTGGTTGGACACCCAATCATATAACTCCATTGCTTTTGTTTTATCTTCTTTGATGCCTTGACCATTGTAGTACATGTCTCCAAGATATCGATTTGCTTCAATGTTTCCTTGATGAGCTGCTTCATTGAAATAGATGAACGCGACTGTGTTACTTTCTTTCGTGTCATGGTTGTGTCTGTAATACTTGAGTCCCGTAGACAAATTCACCCTATTGTTTTGCTGATTTGCGCATTCTTTGTATAGTTCAATTGCCTTTGTTCGATCCATGTAATCTTCGTTGCTAAAGTATAATGTATCTGCTAATTCGCTTTGGCGTTCTATTTTTGCTTGCCTAGTAGCCATGTCGAAAAAAATGTGGGCCACTAAAGTGTCCTCGTTGGTACCAGTATAGCCTTTGTAGTATTGAGAGCCTATGCTGTAGTTTGTAAAAATACTTTGTTGATATGCTGCATTTTCATAACATTTTCTGGCTCTTCCTATATCATTGTCGTTATCGTTGTTTAGTAAATATCCAAGTTGTAGCAAATCATTTGTATTTTCTTGAAGAGCAACTCTATCGAAAAAGATGAACGCAGTCTCTCGATTTTTCATTACTCCATCGCCACCTCTATAGTATTGAAGACCTGTAGTCATGTTTGCCCGACTACTTTGCTGTATAGAACAAGAATCGTATAGTTTCGTAGCTTCTGACCGGTCTTGTTTAACGCCTTGACCAAAATAATACATGTCTCCCAAGTATAACTGAGCCTTTATGCGTCCTTGTTTGAACGCCTTTTGTATATATATAAATGCAATCGAATAGCTTTTTTTAGTATCAGAATCCCCATGGTAGTATTGAAGACCTATTGATAGGTTTTTAAGGCAATCGCATTGATCAGAATATATCTCGTGTAATCCAAGTGCCTTTTTTCGGTTTTTTTGGATCCCTTTCCCATAATAGTACATATCCCCTAGACGTCTTTTGATTAGATAATTTCCTTTGTCGGAAGCTGCATCCAAGAATATAAATGCAATACAATCATTTTGTTGAAAAGAACTAGTGTCGGTAAGGTATTCAATACCTGTTCTCGTGTTTTCAGTATGGCTCTGTCTAGTCGAAAGTAATTTACAGTACTCCAGGGCTTGCTCCTCGTCTATTTCTACGCCTTTTCCGTAGTAATAAATTTCCCCAAGATACCTCAGTGCATCGTTACCCCCTTGAAGTCTAGAAATATTGAAATGAACAAGCGCAATGGAATAGTTTTGTTGGACGGCGTTATCTCCTCTGTAGTATCGAATTCCTGTTAAAAGGTTTTCCCAGTGATGTTGCTGAAGACTATAGGACTTGTACATCTCCAACGCTTTCTCTTGATTTTTTTCCACCCCGTGTCCGTAATAATACATGTCTGTCAAATACAATTGGGCCCTTCTAATATTGTGAGATGCTGCAATTTCAAAATAAACGTGCGCGATGGAATTGCTTCTTCTTCTTTTATTCGAGATTAATTCATAGTATTCACAGCCTGTTTGGTAGTTTTCCTGCGCACTCTGATGGTCTGCCCAATTTTTGTGGAATTTTAGAGCGTTTTCGTGATTGATTTCTACACCGTCTCCATAGTAGCACATATCTCCGAGGTATTTGCCCGCTTTTGAGTAACCTTTTTCAAAGGCTTTGGTAAAGTATTTAAAGACTGTGCAATACTTTGTATCTGTGGTATGGAGAGTATCACAGTCAGTTGAACATTCCTGATCATAGTACCCTACAGCGATTTCGTACAACAGCCCCATGTCCAGTACGTCGATTACAGCATCAAACATGTCGAGTTTCCTATTCTGCATCAGCATTTCTGAGCCTTGTGAATGTCGGTTGGTAATAGTTATATAATGCAGAGCATCCTTATTGTTGTAACCATTTAACGATATATGAAAATAACACCATGCCTTTTCGTAGTCAGTTTCGACCAGCGTTCCGTCAAGGTAAATACATCCTAATCGAAAGTACATGTGTCCATAAAAATCAGGGTCTTCCTCGTTACGCTCATGATGACTTGCAAAATGCTGTAAAATATGAAACTCCTTGCGGTTAAAAGGCATTTCGTCGAGTTTGTCGTTTTGTAAATCAAATAACCGTGCTATAGCATCGTCATTTCTTTGCGCATAGGATTTTTTGTACCATCTTATGGCCTCCAAAAAATCGTATTGAACAAGCTCTCCATCCTCATGCAACTTTCCCATCATGTACTGCCCGTTAGAGTCGTTGTTTTCGGCCGCTTTACAGTAGTATTCAAGTGCCTTTGGCTTGTCTACGGTTACTCCATTACCATGGTGGTTGATCAGCCCCAATTCAAAACAAGCACTACTACTTCCATTATTCATAGCGCTCTCAAAACATCGAATAGCCTCTGACCAGTTTTGCCGGGTGCCTAGACCACCTTTATAAAGTAGACCTAGACGATAAGCTGCTTCTTTATGGTCTTCAGAAACCGCCATTAGGTACCACTTGATTGCCTCTTCATATTTAGGAGTTTCCATTATTTTTTCGTAGATATACCCGACTTTGTATTGTAGTTCAATGTGTCCATCTGCAGCTACAAACTCATACATAGCGAGTAAGTAGTTGAAATCTTCGGAAGAGGATGATCGTAACTCTTCAATTGTATTATCGCCAGTGCCATCGTTTGAGTCGGATATGATATTTATAATCGCATATGCTCTCTTATGACCTCGATTAGATGCATCCGTGTATAGCTGATATGCCTTCAATAAATCTGGAGAAACACCAATGCCGTAATGGTACATTCTCGCCATCTCAAATATGGATTCTGTATGCTGATTTTCCATCGCAAATTCATAGAGTTTAATTGCCATGGAGGAGTTGTGATAGAAGCCTTCTTCTATATAGATTTTCCCTAGTTTGTAGTAGGCTTCCGTTACCCTTCCATTAACCGCCAGTCTGTACCATTTAATAGCATTTTCTTGATCACCAAGCGACAAATAATAGTCACCCAGTTTGTCTTGCACGACTACGTTTCCATTTTCAGCCACCTCTTCGAGCATTTCCATTATAGATAAATATATAGAACTACTTTCACCATCTTCGTTAAAGCAAAAGAGAGGAACTAAAAGCAAGCGTGATTCTGAGTGTCCCATGTTAGCAGCATTGAAAAATAGATAGAAAGCTTTTGACACATCCCGTGTTATATCGGCTCCTTCCAGATACATATTGGCTAATGAACACATGGAGTCTGGATTTCTAAGGTTTGTTCCCGCAATGTAATATCTGTATGCAGTCAACAGATCCTGAGTTATACCTTTTCCATTTTCGTAAATCTTTCCTAGTCTGTAGATAGCCCTTGAATCGTTCTTTTGTTTCGCTTTCAAATACCAGTCAAATGCCAAAGAAAAGTTGATGTTGAGAACTTGGTCACCATTGTAATCTTGGAGTCCATTTTCGTATGTGTATCCAATGTTGTATTCTAAATCACCCAGATTGTGTTGGACAGCTTTTTGGAACATCGTTATAACATTGGAGTAGTCAAGTATTGATTCGGAGTAAGTTATTGGTGTATCAAAGAGACATGTCGCACTGGAATAATTGCTTTTTGCAGCGTCGCATATCAATTCATAAGCTTTTACATAATCCTGCTCCACGTTGATTCCATTAAGGTACATGCAACCAAGTTTGTATTTTATTCCAGCATCTCCAAGATCTGCAGCTAGGGTGTAATATTCTATCGACTTGACAATATCTTTTTCAACATAGTCACCTTCTTCATACATTCTGCCAAGTAACACCTGAGCAGCTAGATTGCCATGGTTTGCTGCATATTTATACATAGTGAATGCTCTTTTTCTATCGCTTTGGACGCATATCTCGTTGTCAAACATGATGCCCGTCCAATATATTTTTCCAAGATGATACAAGGCCCGGGTGTTTTTTTGAGACACAGACCTTGTAAACCATTCAAACGCCTCGCTTACATCCTTAGTTAACCCAATACCTTATGTTTGAAACAAGTCAAATTAACTGTT
>VCJI01000391.1:12992-28426 GCA_024139395.1 Backusella morwellensis | reverse complement strand
AAAAAAAAAAGGACATCTATTTTTCAGCGATATAAGCTGAATAGATATTATTTAGCATCCTATCTCTTGCAATGGTGGCTTTATCGTTTAATTATATAGAGCCCACATTAACAGAAACAGAAAATAAAATCATCATTACGAATGGAAGGTATGAAAGCAAAGAATATTGTAAGATTAAGTGATTAAAGTAAAATATACCATTTAGGCATCCGTTACAAGAGCTATGCATGGATATATTTATCCCAAATGATACTTTTATTAATGGAGGCGTTCAAGATAGTGACTCTGGAAACAGTGAAGCAAAAATTCAAATATTAAGCGGAGCCAATTTTTCTGGGAAAAGTATTTATTTGAAACAGGTACACTGATATACCAGGCTAAGTATTCTTTAAATATTTTTTCTTACATTTACGATAGGTTGGATTGATTGTATATATGGCACATATTGGAAGGCATCTACATTTAATTTCACAAATGGTATTAATTGGATTAACTTCTTTACCATAGCTATGTACCTGCGGAAACTGCAATTATTGGGATTACAGATAAAATATTTACAAGGATTCAAACTTCAGAAACAGTTTCAAAAGTAAAGTCTGACATTCAAAAAATATACATACACTAGAGAGTATAATTATTTTAAAATATAAAATAGCCCCAAAGTGCTTTTGCATTCGACGTACAGCAGTTAAATCGAGCAATCATTGGAGCTACCTGTAAGAGCTTGGTCATCATTGATGAATTTGGAAAGGTAGAAGCATCTATCACTTACAATACTGATACGTAATTATTAATTGATTCGATATAGGGAACAAGTTCATTGGATGGAGCTAGCCTTTTTGGAAGTATAATTCAATATTTCCTATCAAAAGACAGAGATTGCCCCAAAGTATTAGCCAGTACACATTTTCATGGTAAACAACTTACCCACTTTATTTCAAGTGTTCTAAGACAATACTTTTTCAAAAAGAATTAGTGCAGAGTAATGTCATAGCTTCACGGGATAATCTAACGTTGTCTACAACAGAAGTATCAAATCAAATTGTGGATAGCAAAAGTCAAGTTGTCTTCTTATACAGAATCATACCAGATACAAGAGATGGAAAATCGTATGGGATATGGTGCGCTAGTATCGCAGGTATCACTAACCCCATTATTGAAAGAGGTAACCTTATTTTATTTTCGAAATCCTTTGCATACTCTTATTTTTTCTCTGAAAAAAAAATAGCTATTGAATTAGTAGATAACTTTTCAGAGGGTACGCCGATTGAACCAGTTATGGATACTAAAGAAAAAGAGATGTATGATCAACTCCAAGTTTTATTTGATGAGTTCATTAATACAGATCCGAGCGAGATGGATTACATTTCTATGTTTAATTCAGTAAAGAATTTGCTAGATTAAGATAGAGTTGCATATTGTCTTGAAGCTTAACCCAAGAGATAAAAAAATATAATCTTTAATAATAATAATAATAAAATATTTAAATCCTTTAAAAAATAATTGACTAAAAACCATTTTTATGTATTTGATTGCCACATTTTATATGTTTATCTATATAGGAAAATTCAGCCATTTTAACTAGTTCAAAATATATTCAAGATACCTCAACTTTCACACTTTGAATGCTACAAAATTATATCTATTTTTATATATACAATGCGTCACGTTGAGAAACTTTAAACGAAATTTGCTTATTCAAGATCTTTTTGGTGTTATGCTTTTGATTAACAGGAAGACAGGAGATGCCAAGTTATGTACATATAAAAAAAATGGAATGAGGGTGTTTGGTGCTTTTAGAAGGAACTGTTGTAATATTCCACATTTTAAAGATATAGGAGAACTGCTGATAACTTTGGATGAAAAGCTGGCTGAGTCATTTTTTGTTTTTCAAACCATCTTTTGTATCACCACATTTTTATTTTTTTGAGACTCATTTGAGAATCATTAGAAGCAATTATCCTCAATTTTGGAAATTTCGAATCCATAGACTGTTCCTAAGAAGCCAAAATAGGTTAAAATGAGAAAAAAAATACCCAAGACTGCCGTAATCACGGCCTCAAAACGATTGAGGAGATAAAAAAAAACTGTTTCTCTTCTTTAAATATGCTTTTCAAAAAGAAGCTACTGTTTTCTGCAAGTGCTTGTCTCCTGTTCAACTTTTTCCATGTTGCTTCAACAGAGGATAACTTGATTTCAGTTACAGAGACGTATTTTGAACCAAAAAACATTGGTTTCTTTTGTGCACTTGGAGGTTCTTCACATACAACGTGGGTTCTCACCATCTTGGATGAACTCGCTGAACGTGGGCATAACGTCACTTTTCTGACAAAAGTAATATTATCCATTTGTTTTTAAACTGTGTATTTATTGTTTTTTATTCTGATAAAAAGGATGGTAGTGTTCGATTTGGTAATCAATATCCTAAAATAAATACAGTTTCGATTGGACCAGAACCGGACTATGACCCAGAAGAGTTGTACGATTCTATTGAGGAAAGAGAAAATATCTTGACCTTGTTTACGGATGCGATCAAAGAAGTAACTGTCGATTGGGAAAAGGGTAAGTTATAGTGTCATGAAGTGATCAGATAGAATCATCCAAGTATTATGTGATCCAACGTTGTGACCCACCAAAATTTTGAGAGACAGCACAGATATTAATACCCGATGCTTATAGATTATTTTGCTCTCATTGATTTTTACAAGACAAACAAGATTGATACAATCATTTGCGATGCGATTCTTGATACATGTAGACATGCTGCAGTGGCTGCTGATATTCCATTCATCATAACCGCTACTTTGGGAATGACATCAGGTATTTTAAAAATAAAAATTGCTTGTTACACTTGACTAACTGTAGAATTTTTTTTTTTTTTTGGAAGACACTTCCGCTCCTTATATCAATAACAACGGTATGCTAATAGATGACTACTCTACAGAGTTTTTGAGCGTTACCAAGCGCTTCTATGACAAATTTATTTTTCCTGCACGAATTATTTGGAATATATATGATGCCTTCCAAGATTTATCTAAACGAAAGAAAAAGCTTGGTATCACTGGACTTTTTACACCTGCCGAAGATTCATCCGATTCCGTCAAGCTTATCAATAATTATTTTGGAATGACGCCTCCAAGACCATTAGGTCCTCTTGTAGAACAGGTCGGACCCATCATCCCAAGAAGGTACGAGCCCCTGAACAACGAATTTGAGACATATCTGGACAGTCATAAACGTATTGTCTACGTTGCATTCGGTCAGCACGCCAAACCAGCCCCGAAAACGGTTCATTTTATTCTCACAGCTCTTTTTGAAGTTTACGAAGCTGGCGACGTTGATGGTATTATTTGGGCAGGATCCATCACGAATAAACGATTAACTCAGGATATCATCACGGCCTCGGGTAAAAGGTATTCGGCTGCGGAAATATTAGAAAACAAACTCTCTGATGTGCGATTTGTTAAATGGGCACCTCAATTATCTGTACTATCTCATCCTTCTACTCGAGTATTTTTGTCGCATGGTGGATATGGATCGTGTATCGAAGCCATTTATAAAGGAGTAAGGATGGTTTTCTTCCCTTTCTTTGGAGATCAACCCGGAAATGCCGTGATGATTGAAAGAGCAAAAACTGGAGGCGTCCTGAGATCATCCATGACGGTTCCAGAAGCTGTCGACATCATCACAAAAGTTGTTGTAGACAAGGATGGCGAGATAGAGAAAAACCTGAAACGAATGCAAGCTATTGCACAGATAAAATCAAGAAATGGCGCAAAGATAGGAGCAGATGTCGTTGAGGAAGTTGCATTTTCACACATCGATGGAAAAGTGCCACACCGCTATGAGGCATCTCGTAACATGTCATTTATTAGGGCACATAATCTGGATCTTTACGCCATATTAGGGACAATTGTTTCTGGTGTGCTCTTTCTTTTCGGATTTGCGTTGTACATGATGTTTAAAGGCATTAAAAAAATGTTCAAGTCAACCAACAAAACCAAGACTCAATAATTGTAAGGTTTTTATCCCTTACATAACATATTTGGGGAAAAAGAAAATACACCACTTTTTTATCAAGACCAAACATTATTAAAAGTAATAAAAAATTGTAACAAATGTATATTTATTTCATCAGATTACAGTTTGTAAAAATTTACAGCACTTGGAATAAAACGGTAATCCATTTAAACGAGTTTTTTCTCTTTAAGAGTTGATGTTTTGTTGAGCTTCACCCTTCTTTTCCTGGGCCTTGTTGGCAGCTTCATCACCAGTGTTACCAGTTAGAGAGTTGTAGGCACCCTTTACAGCACCTGTGACTTGGTCAGCGACACCCTGGACATATCCAGTTACATTGGCAGCGGTTTCCTGGGCCTGGCCACTTCCACGTTGGGTTTTACCTTCGGCTTCCATACTTTCATTACCGACCACACCACCAACGTTTTCCTTGACGTTACCGACGAATTGGTCTTTCTTAGCATCAGTCTTTGAGGGGTTCATTTTTGCGTTTGATTTATAAAATGTAATTAAATTATTATATAATAGAATTAATTGAATATGGAAAAAAAAAGATGAAGACAATGTCCCCTTTATATAGTTTTCTTGACCGGTGATGTCAAGATGTTTTGGGTAATTATGCATATTCCAAAAAAGGAAGGTGACATTCGTCATTATTTTGTAATGACTTGGTCTGGATCGACGATGCAATTTTTTCGTCATTTCTTTTTAAAAACACGTTACTCCAGATACGCCCTTTCTATCACCTTCTTTTTCATGTTGGATGAGATTAAATTTCATATGATTTTGCATTCCCCTTGTTGACTAAGCTCCTTTGAACTCAATATATCTGAAACATTACAATTTGAATACGTAATTCGTGCAATCGAAATACGCGGTGCCTTGTGTTTTGGAATCAAGTAGAATACTTGGATATTTTTCGTCATACAATGTATATTTTATTTTGATATTTTTTTTAGCAATCTATAGGTAGTTTGAGCTACAAAACAGAGATAAGCACAACTTGATATTCTACTTGGTCTTTCCTTTTTCATAGCATAGTGCAAATAAGTAATTGGCCAATGGAGTATCTTTTTATGAATTAACAATTCGAAAATAGGTGATGAAATGTTAGAACTGTTATAATCCAGGATCAACTGTAAAAACAGGGTGTCTTTTTTTAAACTAAAATATGAAGGTGGTATTTTTTTTTGAAATATTGTTCGTAATAATAATAAATAAATATGCTTTACATTAATTATATAGATATAGAGAGTAGACTTTTATAATATAATAATAACACAGGAAGAAAGCTCAAAACAATAGAAAAGAATGTTTACATGCATCGTTACACAGATGAGCGTCCTGCATGAATCTTATCAATATCAACTTTTCCAACACGATCGAACAAGATCGAATGAATGAATAACCTCCCCTTTTTTAAGATGCATCTTTAATAAATAGCGTTTTATTATAATCATTTATATATAGTTTTTATTATTATTACAATTAGAATCGTGACTAGTGTTACGAAGTAAGGCATACATATATTATTATTCAGTGTTTCCAGATTCAATCCAGTGACCATGAATACGTGCAAGTTCAGGGATAATCAAGCTCTCTATTTCAACATCCGATTCCAAATCCTGTGCTGTCAATGACAGGACCTTTTCTGTATTTTGAGTGATAAAAGTCACTGTTTGTTTACGAGTATTCAACATATTTCCAATGACAACCTGATGGCCATATCTGTTCAAAGCCTGACGGGCTTTTGGTACTAATAAGTTAACATCAGTTTCAAGCTATGCAAAGAGAAAAAATCAGTTTAATAATGCTTGTATTTTTTTTTTTAAATATTTTAACTCTTACCTTGAAGGATACAATCAGACCCTTGGCTGCCCAGTTGCTTACAAGAGGTTTTAAGAATTTAGGAACTTGATCCAATGTTAATGTTAACCCACCATCGCGTGATTGAATTTTATGTTCAGGCTAAAGTTAGAAATATGAGAAATAATGCGCCAAAAAGGGTGTATTGGAGAATATATTTTTACCATTTTCTGGGATGGAATAAAGAAATCGCTTACAGCAGCAGCGAGGTAATACATGGCCTTGTTTTGAAGACGTGCCAAAATTTGTGTGCCTGATTGGAGTTTAAACAGATAATCAGGCAAAGTAACAAACTCCAGCATCAAAATTTTATTGTCTGCTTTGGCCTTTTCATATTTCAATAACGCTTGATACATCTTTTTGGTATATTCCTCGCGTACTAAACACAAAAGTTTAATACTCGAACTAGTCACACCTTTCTTATAAAAAGCTTTTACCTTGGATTGATCCATCCTTCTTTGGCTCCAAATAATCCAAAAACCCCTTTGATGAGTGTGTGTAATTTCTACTATAAGGCTGTAAACTATTCTGGCGATACATAAAAACAACCGCATAGCCTGCCTCCAAAAAGTATTCTGCCGAAGTTGCACCACGAGTGCCACTGCTGAAATTATCAATGAAACGAACTGTTTGGTTTTCAAAGGGAACGGTAGTTCCACCACTCTAAACTGTGCTTAGTAACAACTTTCGGTATACCAAACATGACACTTACTGTAACGAAAACAACTCTTGTGCCCAACTTTTCATGGTAGTCAACAAACGCGTTTAACTTTTGTTCAAAGTCTGGCAAGTCGCTTGGTGGTTTGTTTATCTGAAAGTAGACATCTGGATCAATGACGCCTTGGCCATTGTCAAGGATGGTTTGGGTGTTTGCTTCTTCGGACATGATGACAGATGATAAATAAAAATAATAATAATTTTTTATTTTTCTCGTTTTGTTGATTTTATATATAAAATGCGTGAGGGATTTAGGACACACAGTCACCAGATTACTCATCTTTATTTGCGATTCTGTTTTCTGTCTCCGCGTCAAATGATACCCCGTAACGATACAGTTCATTGATATCGTCTTAGGATACGGCGAAAGATGCAATGGAAAAGAAAAGAGTAGTAAGCAGTGCGATGAAATCGATATAATTACTAGGGTTACTTGATTTGTTTTGGTGGATGCAATAGTCAAAGCCGTTGAGCTGCTTTGGGGTCCGAGAAATGCACGCCCATCGTGATACAATGTCGCTAGAGTTTTTGTGGGGGAAATGTATATCGAAAACTTTATTTGTAAATCAAAACTCTTAACAAAACTAAAATCAGTCTATATACACATCCTTCTTTGACATGGTATTAAGTAATATATACTATTGTTACAAAGATATTATATTCGTTTTATTTATAGTTTTTATAATAGTACATGTTTTATATATATATATTATGATTTTTCTGTGATGGAGGTTGTTTTTAACGGGTTGCTATACTCGGCATCACTCGCAGATGCACTTACACCACCACGCTTATCCAAGAAATAAAGCTGATCATCTTCATTTTCCGATTCCTCCTTTGACCAATTAAAGATTTGGGTATCATCAAGGAACTCCTTTGCCCTACCCGCCAAGAACTGAGTGGCAATCTGTGAAAATGTACGTCCACCTTCTGCAAGTTCCGAGACAGACTCCTTGCTTGTCGAGTCGGACCGGAAGACATTGTTTCGATCAAAGTCTGAAAACACCTTGGGTCCAAAATCGTCAATCACATTTGTAATGTCTTGCGAGAGCTTTTCACGGAGTTGACGCAGGTTTTGGGTACTGTCGGGATCAACAAGTGCCATATAGAGGGGTCGTAATGATTTGAAGACGTCAACACCATTTTCTGCAAATCGCATCGATGCGTAGCTTACGAATGGAAGAAGATTCCATGTGGCGGTTGGCCAAAAGAGGCGTTGGTACCAGCTCATGTCTGTGCGTAAGCAATACCATAGCACCATAATGGTGTAGAGTGTATATAAAAGTGGTATCAATCCAAGTCCGACAAGGAACTTCCATGTAGCCAAAACATCTCTGCCTCTAATCTTGACGGAAGAATTGGCAAGTGCCTCTGTTTTATACAATATAGTTAGATATGTTTGTTGTACGATAATACATAATAAAAAATAAAAAATAAAAACCTTTGGCCTTTTTTGCACTTAAAACTTTGGCGGTGATGACAATTGGAAGGTTAAGAATTGCTCTAAAAGATGACTATCGTTAACCAAAATGATATTCCTCATTTTACGTTTATTTATAATATCTTTCTCTCTTTCTGTCATCTCCTTGGTAACTTACCCTGGGAAAGCCAACAAACCCCATACCAAAAGTATGCCTACACGATAACACAACAAAAAGAAGGTCCACCACTCTCTCAAGTTAATTTCAGGCACCTGATGGTCCTTCAAGCCATGATACTTGAGAAGCTGATTGTATGCCATGACCTTTTGCTGCAAGTCAATGACGCGAGGGTCGTCCTTGTACAGGTTGTAACCAATAACAAATCGACGGTTCAAATCAATAACCTGGGCAATATGCAATCGACGATTGGCAGGTTTATAGAGACGTCGTGCCGCCTGGATGACCATCAATGTTTGGTCGTTGGGTACATTGACGGTGACTGCCTTGAGTGCATAAAAGATGGTATCCAGTAAGGTTGTACAAGCCTCTCGTTTATCCTGACCGCCCATCTTGAACTGTTCAACAAGATCTTGTGAGATTGTAATCGGGTTACCAAATTCAATAACGGCTCGTGAGCGGAAACGATGTGCATGGAAATAATTAAGACCTATAGAAAAAAAAATATTAATTTTCTGTTAAACAGAAAACAACATGTTTTTAACTTTACCACATGGAACGATTTTAACATCCAAGCCAGGATACTTTGCCATGGCACCCAGTGCCATGATGGTGACACCCGCCTTGAAAGGGAGCAACTCTGCCCTGTCATGACTACCACCCTCTGGAAAGATGGTAATGCATCTACCGTTATTGAGTTCATCATAGACACGCTCATATACACTATCCTGGTCGATATGAGGCAAGCACTTGTACGCTGTGCCCTCTGCTTTGGTCAAGACGGCCAATGTGCGTGGATCTTTGACAGGGGAAGATTTCAATAAAAGCTCGGTATCCGAGATGATTTTATCAACCTGACACTTTCCTGCGCTTTTGGGTAAAATGATCGAGTCGGTGGGTGTCAATTGCTGAGTGAAGCGAGTGTCGATACCGATGATACGTAATGGATCTGTCTTTGGGTTTAAAAGATGGATCCGACCTGCGCCAGTTTCTGCGAGATCCTGAGGGCGCATTACCGGAACTTGGAGGATAGATAGATGAATAAAAAGGGGCCATTTTACGTAATTACATTTTTATTTTATTTTATTTTTTATAAAACTTACTGGGATGAATGAGTTTTGAAAAAAACTTGATGGCCTTTTGTTTCATGGACTTTGCAGCAATCAAGAAGGATACTCTACGATGACATTCTCTCATAACAATAAGAGGGTCAACAAACTATGCGCTATTAATAAAGTGCGTGTGTTACAAACATTTGTTGTTTACTTGATTAGCATGAGGTGCAGCTACAAAGATGAGTGGACCCTCCAACGGTATTTTATGTGATCCTCTTGGTCTTATTTCCCTGAAAAAGACATCCAGCATAATATTGAATATCCAAAGGGCACAGTCATACAGAAAATCTGCCTGCTGCTTCGCCATCTTTGATTTATTTGTTTATTATTATATAAAAATGAAGAGAGAAAGAGAGAGAAGAGAAAAATAAACCGGCATAATGTTTTTTCTCATTAATAAAAAAAAACTAAGCCACTTTTGGTCATTAGTTTTGATTTTTTTTCATCATTTTTTTTTCTTTTTTGCTCTCTTGCTTTGACACGAAATATATATATAAAAAAAATGGGTTTAAGTTGGTCAAAAGAAGCCAAGCCAGAAGTAGTGGAGGCGCCTGTAGAAGAACTTGCCCAAGTCGGTCAAAAACGTACAGCAGAACCTGAGGCAGCCTCGCCTTCAAAAAAGAAGAAGAACCAAAAAAAGGACAAAAGAAAAGACAAGACTCCAAAAAGAGAGACCGTCCAAACACGGCCTCAGCACGACGGACCCAGAGAACCACGTGTTCCCAAGAAAAAAGTTGCGCTTTTGGTTGGGTTCAATGGTACTGGATTTCAAGGAATGCAATTGTATGTTTTAGTCCTCCATTTTGTCAATGACTCACAAAAAACTAATTGGCTTGTTGTTATTATTATTATCATTATTGCAGTAACCCCGATGCTCGTTCTATTGAAAGTGAATTGTTTAGTGCACTCTGTAAAGCAGGTGCCATTTCCAAGGATAACTCGGATGATCCCAAAAAGGTTTGTAGTGAGCAACCAAAAAGTGATACAACAAAATAAACTGACCAGCAATTTAAAAAAAACAGTCCCAATGGGCAAGAGCAGCACGCACTGATAAAGGTGTTCACGCTGCCGGTAATGTTGTGTCATTGAAGATGCAGCTTCCAGAAGACTACGACATTGTAGAAAGAATCAATTCATATCTGCCAGACCAGGTTCGCGTTTGGGGATACATTCAGACCATCAACTCGTTCCATGCAAAGACCTTGTGCGATTCACGCATCTATGAATATCTTTTACCCACATTTGTATTCATGCCCGCACAAAAGAGACCCATGACCGATGAAAAGGTCAGCGAAACCGACATTTTAATCTCGGACAACAATTACCCCAACCCCGTCAACAAGTATGTCGCTCGCAGCTCACAGGAAACCCTTGCCGAACGCGATGCCTATAGAGCAACGCCCGAGCAGCTCGAGACATTCAAGGCCGTCATGAGCAAGTTCCAAGGCACACACAATTTCCACAATTACACTGTCGGCAAGGGCTTCAAGGAAAGAAGCGCACATCGTTACATGTTGAGCATTGACGTGAGCGATCCCATTTATATCAACAACACCGAATGGCTTAGCATTAAGCTTCATGGTCAGTCATTTATGCTTCATCAGATCCGTAAAATGATCTCAATGGGCCTACTGCTCGTACGCTCAGGCACCCCGCTTGCTTTGATTGACGAGACATTCAACGAAAAGCGCATCAACATCCCCAAGGCACCTGCACTGGGTCTTTTGCTCGAGCGCCCCTTATTCGGTGTATATAATGACAAGTTGCTGGAGAAGGCGAATCAGGTCACAAGAGACAAGCTCAGCTTTGACCCCTTTACCGAGCAGATTGAGGAATTCAAGCAGAAATGGATTTATGACAAGATCTTTGAAAGCGAAAAGGCCGAGAATGTGTTTGATACTTTCCTCACCTCGCTGGATGCGCATATTGGCAATGATTATGATTATCTGAATGCTGAGGGCGTCATTCCCGATTCATGCGTTATCCAAACCAAGCATAACCCCAAAGTGAAGCCGCAAAAAAAGAAGGACGATGATGATGATGAATAAAGGAAACAGTTCTTACTTTTACTCGTTTATTTCACCCGAAAATGTATATTCTTTTAAATAAAAAATAAATATTAATAATAGGAAATGCTTTTAAAAGAGTGAAGGCGAGTCAAACTGTATCTAAAATAAGGTTTGATACTCCGTGTGAGATTTGGTGTTCCCGATGCTTAAAAACAAGCATTGTGCTCGAAAAAAACATGACTAAGGCGAAAATACCACGCTTTTTTATTAAAAATATAAAATTACATATTGCCGTTTTTTTCTTTTTTCCCTTTTTTTTTCTTCAATTCTCTCTCTCTCTTCTTTATAAAACATGTCCTCAACTGCCGCAGAACGCACTGCCCAGATCTTTAACCATTTGGCTAATGTCACACCTTCTCTCAAGGACAAGGTCTGTATTGTGACAGGTGCTGGCTCCCTTTATGGCATTGGGTAAAAATAGCAATAGTGTAGACACATTGAACGTAAAACTGAATCCATAAAAATAGTCGTGCCACTGCCATCTCACTTGCCAAGCGTGGCCCCAAGGCAATCTACGTTACTGATTTGGGCCTTGACAATCTCGATGAGTTGGCCAAGCACATTGAATCCACCTACTCTGGTGTCAAGTGCATTGCACGTGCTGTTGATGCTGCCAGTGAGCAGGCAGTGTCTGAGCTCATTAACGATGCTGTCAAGGAATTCGGTCGTTTGGATGTCTTCTTTGCTAATGCCGGCATTGCAACAGGTGACCGTCTTCAGGACGAAGATGCCGAGTCTTTCATGACAATGATGCGCATCAACGCCCTCAGGTACATATAAAAAAGGCAATTTATTTATTTGGTATATTCAACTCAGATTTGGTTTTTGTGTTTTAGTGCTTTCATTGCTTGTAAGCATGCCGGTGCTGCCATGTTGATTACTGGTAAGGGTGGTAAGGAACGCACCGGTGGCTCCATCATTTGTACTGCATCAGGTAAGAAAAAGGGATTGGGCGTAGAAGGATTCAAGTAAGCTGACATGGTCAAAATATAGTTGCCGGTATTCGCTCCGGTGCTGGTTCACCCGAATACTCTGCCTCCAAGGCAGCCGTCATCAACCTCTGTCAAACCAGCGCTTACCAGTACGGTGGCACCGATGTCCGTGTCAACGCCATCTGTCCCGGTCTGATCGAAACCGGTATGACAAAGGGCGTCTTTGATTATGCTCGTCAAAAGGGCAACGCTCACAAGATTGGTCAATTGAACCCTCAAAAGAGATACGGTGTTGCCTCTGAAATTGCCAATGTTGTTGCCTTTATTGCCTCTGATGAGGCATCTTATTTGAACGGCCAGGCTATTGCTGTGGATGGTGCTCTTTCTGCTAGTCACCCCATTGTTCCTGGTAGATTCCATTAAGTTGTCATTTAAATGTCACCCATATATTCCTATGTAAATTAAATCCATTAATATAAAAAGAACTACTATTGTAAACCATAATCCTATTATTTCCATTACAACTGTTAATCTACCGTTTTGCTTTGGATATCATTAGTTCAATACCTTGGCAAATGTTATCAAGCAATGCGTTTTCTGGTTTACAAGAGGCTATTTGAAAAATTTAAGCAGGCATATAACTTTTTCATGAGAATAAGCGCTTCTAAACGACGATGCTTCCAAAATAAGGGTATCCAGAAACAGGGACATATTGTAAAAAGACAAAGAAGCTAGTCGAATATGCAGTTTTCGGTGGTCCATTATTGCTATTATGCACTAGTTGCAGAAAATATATCAATTTGGAAGTCGGCATTATATTCAATGACCCTTTGGTGAAATGAATATTACAAAGTACAACGGCGATGGAGACACCCTTTGGTGGGATAAATATTACAGATCACATCGCAACGGCGAGACACGTTTGATAACAAAACATGTTGTTGCAAGTGATACAGATTCGTATCACTTCCCCTAAGTCCTATCCCTTCAACTATTATCTACCAATGAGCATCAATGGTCAAGCAGCAGTCTTGTGCAGCGTGGTGGATCAGAAATGCATCAGAAACGCATTTGAACAATTGCTATCTTTGAATTGACAAGACTTGTCGCTTTACATGTTATCTTGCCTTTGATTCTGAATATAAAATTATCGTTTTCAAATATTGAAGAAACGATAAATGACAAAGTCCCTTCAGATATTTTTAAGAGTACAATTTACTACAGAAATAAAATAAAATAAAAGAATCATCTTATAAAATAAAGGCAACAGAAATAGTTTTCACATGTTTAGGATGAAGAAATAAAGATGTTACTTTTTTATTATTGTTGTTTAGCAATACATTTGATGATAAAAACTAAAAATAGCTGTGAGTAGAATGATAGCTTCTTATATCAGCTTTTATATAAATTATGTACTGCTTGCTATATATATATCTAGTTTTTATAATCATAGTCTTGTCTACAATAGATTCATTAGTGATTAAAAAATAGTAACAATAATTTATGTGCTTTATCAAGCAAGTAACAGCACTAGCATATGCACGGTAGACGACAATGATATACAGTACATGGTATGCTTTTGAATTCTCAAAAAGTTATAAAATACACATCCTTATATCAAATTCATGTCTTTCTTGTGAATGCTGCTAAATATATCCAAAAATTTCAAAATGTTGCAAAGGAAGTCGTGAATTTTTCTTGTAACCTTACAGCCAAGCAAATGGCTTTTTTTGAAAACACAAAAAATCTTCTCGATCGTAACCCTAAAATTCAAATGCAAGGGAATAAAGAACTTTACAATTCGTTTTCAAATATATATGCATCTATTGCATTTGAATGTACACTAACTAGAAGATCACCACTAAAAAAACATAAATAGAAAAAACACCTCTTTCAGAAGTACAAGTTTTTTCTTTTTTGCACTCTTTTATTCCCTGCATTTGGTGCAGTGTCACCCTAGTTGAGATAGAACTTGATCCATAAACTGTCAAAGACCTCTCCCCCCCTCCTTGAAAAATAATTTTATATATAAATACCTTCATCTCAGAGCTTTTGGTTATTGTTCTTTACCTTTCATATAATAATAAAAAAATGCAAATCAAATTCCTTACCCTTGGTTTCATCTCGGCCGCTGTTTTCTCCAATGCTGTCTTTGCCCATGGTAGCGTAGCCAACGTGGAAAATACCCATGTCAAGGCACAAAACCTCGTTGCCGACGTCCTCAACAACCTCAATGCTAAGGGACTCCTCAAGCATTCCAATCTTGATGTACTTAGCCATGTCGCTAGCCACGGGGGTGATCAACGTCTTGATCGCAGAAGATTACATGATGCCCTCCGTCGTCGTGAGTGGGAGCGTGATGAGAACGAAGCTGATGAAGAGGAGGAAGATGAGAACGAAGCTGATGAGGAAGAAGAAGATGAAAATGAGCCTGATGAGGAGGAGGAAGATGAAGATGAAGAAGATGAAGACGAGAACGAGCCTGATGAGGAAGAGGAAGATGAAGACGAGGCTGATGAGGATGAAGCTGATGAATCTTCTGTTGCCAAGGTTGCCCGCCGCTCTGTAGATGAAGAAGCCCTCGATGTTACTCCCGAGGAGGAAGAAGAAGAGGAGGAGGAGGAGGAGATGCCTGAAGAAGAAGAAGAAGAAGAAGAAGAGGAGATGCCTGAAGAAGAAGAAGAACAGGAGTCAAATGAAGATGAAGAAGAAGAAGAAGAACAGGAGTCAAATGAAGATGAAGAACAAGAGGAGGGCGAAGAGCAAGACCAAGACAATGTGAGAATGGCTCGCCGCGGTCTTCCTGGCGTTGATGCCGTTAGCGGTCTTGTTGGTGGCGGTAAACCTGATAGCAATGGTCGTTCTAAAGGAGCATCTGGTGTTGGTGGTATTGTCCAGACTGCTACAAGTGCTGTTGGTGGTGTTAGTGGTGTTGCTCCCCTTCCTTTGTAAAAAAAAAAAGAACAAATGATACAAGAGTTAGAAACAGTATTTTATATAATGCAGAAAAATACCCTTTAATTTAATTTACAACAATAAATCAATAAATGTCTTGAAAATGATTACATCTACTATTATTTTATGGCCATCTTTATTCTCTATACTTTTTTCAATCAAGTG
>VCJI01000390.1:4640-18183 GCA_024139395.1 Backusella morwellensis | reverse complement strand
TGGGCAAAAAAGATTTATTTATTTATTTATTTGTAAATGATGACGTAGTCACTTTTTTTTTACTATTAAAGCACTTCAATTTACTTTGACAAGTGAATGAAAGACATGCATGCTTACACAATACTTGCTCCTTGACGTTTTGACATGGTGAGATATAATTTTTCATGTTCCTTATAGGTAGCACGCTTTTTTTTTCCAGCGCCTATCCAAAAAAGTAACAATCAAGAGAGTTGCATAATTAGGAATCACCGTTGAAGAGTTTACATTGCTTATTGTCAAGATGGATTCTTCTTCTTTATTCCATTAAGTATTGAGCTTGTATGTGTTAGTATGTGCCTGTATGCTCACCGGGCTTGAGTGTAAGCCTTTTTTTTTGACACTCTTTTTTTGTTTATTTGTTTGTTTTGATGTAAAAAAAAATACTAATTTTATTCCAAAAATGGAATTGCAATTTTTTTTGTTACAGGTATTTAACGCGTGATAGGAACCCACAGTGTTTGTTTTCCTCCTCTTCTTTTTAAGCTTGCAACTATGAGGTAAAGTACAAAGTAATACATCCATCCATCCATCCATTCATCCATCTAGTCTTTTACATGTAAAATGCTATTTCAATCTCCTCCCCCTTTTCTTCCCCGCACGATAACAAAAACTATTGGACTCTGACTTTGTTTTTCACTTGTAGCAAAATCAGCGCTGCCGCCGTTAGAGACATTATTGTCGAAATCCAACAAGATCGCGAGGCCAAGCCCCGTAAGTTTGTCGAAACCATCGAACTTCAGATTGGTTTGAAGAACTATGATCCCCAGCGTGATAAGCGTTTCTCTGGTACCATCAAGCTCCCCAACATTGCCCGTCCCCGTATGACAGTCTGTATCCTTGGTGATGCTTTCCACTGTGACCAAGCCAAGGGTGCCGGTATGGAATTCCAGTCTGTTGATGATCTCAAGAAACTCAACAAGAACAAGAAGCTTATCAAGAAACTTGCCAAGAAATACGATGCCTTCCTTGCCTCTGAAGCCTTGATCAAACAAATTCCTCGTCTTTTGGGTCCTGGTCTTCACAAGGTCGGTAAGTTCCCTACACCCGTCTCCCACAGTGACTCCTTGACTGACAAGGCCAATGAGATCCGTGCTACCATCAAGTTCCAGCTCAAGAAGGTTCTTTGTTTGGGTGTTGCTGTTGGCCACGTCGATATGACTGAAGATGAGTTGATTGCCAATATCATGTTGTCTGTTAACTTCCTTGTTTCTTTGTTGAAGAAGCATTGGCAGAACATCAAGTCTCTCTACTTGAAGTCTTCTATGGGCAGACCTCACCGTTTGTTCTAAAAAGTATCTTGCTCAATTCTAATACAAAAACGGGTTAATTATGAGTTATGTGTAAAAAAATGGCGGTATACCAAGGTTCTGGACATAGGTGCCACTATCATTTGGGAGCTCATAACTTCTACTATTTATTAATTCAATTTGTATTGTTCAAATAAAAAATTATATTTACAAAAAGATTCCCTTTTTTTAGTGTCTTTAATGAATCTGAATGTCAAGCATTTCTAAAAAAAAAGAATAGTGGATACTCGTACCTATGTATATATTTACGTGTGTATCTATCAGTGCTTACACATCTATTTATTCAAATGGGAGGATTGTGGTGCTGAAAAGCTTTCGCGAGACAGAAATTCAGTCAAAAAAAAAAGTTAAGCTCAATGACTAACCCAGCCGGTCCTACTCGGATCAAAATGGTGATGATATTATGCAGCCTATAAAGAGGGTAGCACGCAGCAGCATGAGTTAACTCTTTTTTTCTCTTGCATCTAAGCAGCAAAATGCTTAAAAAACATACTATTAAAGGAACAACTACAATGCTATGTCATGTAATATAAACTTGGACTATTGGTCTCTTTGGCTGCTATTTATATAAAGAGTATTGTTATTATAGCTTTGGAAGGATTGTATTAGCTTATATTGATTTAATTCCAATTCCAACTTTTTTGTAAGCACCAGGATTTAACCTTTTTTTCTCCACCTTAAAAAAGCAATCTTTGCAGGTTTGTTAAGGAGTTACTTCGGGGCTTAGTCAATTATAGCTAAAACGATGGAAACAAGACGTTTTTCATCAATAGAGATTGCGTGTGTGATTAGCAGGAAGGCCGTTGGTTGTTAGGTTCAGACGTTTAATAATGACTGGATTTTTTAAGGTATTTATTTGGTTCAAGATTATCTAATCAAAGGGTAATACTTTACATCTCATTGGTTAAAGACTAAGTTACAGTTCCTACCCTTTTTGAAGGTTTGGATGTACAATCATTAACTAATATAAATTAGTGATAAGCCTGATTAACATGGTAAGCCCAACTTAATTCTGGTGGCATTTTGTAGCTCATGTGTGTTTATCGCCACTTTAACACTATAAATATCAAAGTAAATTAGATTTTAAACAAACGCCAAGAGTTTATCATGCTCACTGAGAAGCTTGTAACCAAACAGCTCAACAACGGCCGTACTTTGTTTTTTATAGTAATCTCACTTGTTACAGTGACTATCACCTCAATATAAGCACAGTCATTGAGATCAAATAACTTAAATAACAATAAAATATATACACCTAAACCAAAAACTTTATAAAGACAAGAGTTTTATAAAAGTATATGTGAATATGTTTATGCTGCAGCATAATTCATTACTGATTGTGTATTATTCCTAACTCAAATTGGCTAAGGTTTGAACAAACAGTCTTCTTTTTCATCCTCATCAAATAGAAACCCTTCCAACTTTTTTTTTTTGGGTTTTCAAGAACAAAATATTCACGTGTTGCTACATAAACATAAATTAGTTTATCATATTTAAACAAATCTTTGCTTGACACATTAGTATGGATCCGATAAGCTGGGGCACAAATTTTTAATATATTGACTCCAGCTCACCCTAAATCCCCATTCATTTGTAATTTTCAAGCCATAAAATAATAGGTGCTTTTCCTTTACTATCACATTGGGTACCCAACTTGCTTATAATCAATTAAGCTTTAAATAGCATCTGTAATTGTCTGATTTTATATTATCGTACCATTTTTTGCAAGTATATTCATTAATAGCGACATTTATCAATTAATGATTTATTGCCTTTACCTTTCTGGTAATTTTCTTTTATGTAAGAAATAAGTGGACTTCACCAGTTAAATTGCTTATATAAACTATCCTTCGAAGCTATAACTAATCATTATTAAAAAATAATGTGTTCAAGTGATTTTCACTAAAAACGAACGAGAAAAATTTACATCTTAAATTTAGAAAGGTAAAATGTCTTTTTTTTCTTCAAAATCATGAACCTATAAATTCTGCATAAATGATGAAAATCAACCTATTTCTGCCTTTCTTTTAAGGTAACAATTAATGATACTGCTACACCAAATAAACCTGTCTTTTTGGCATTTCTTTAAATCAAAAAGATAATGTACAGTTGGCTATACTTTTAAGATTTTTTCTTTCCGTCCTTTGCTTTTTTTGCCCTTTTTTCTTGTGAAATGGCTTAATTTAGTAAATCGATTACTTAATAAAGTGGTCTCGGTGTTTTTATCTTCTCTCAAGCTGACCTATCAAGAAAAATTGTAACCCACGTGGGGATCGATTTGCAAATGCAATAGGGCAAAAGGAGTTCAAATGACATTTGTGATTAGATGGAAAATGTTAAAAAAAACTATCCAATCATGGCTTTATTAATATCTACAATACTTGACATCTTAGATGTTGTTTTCTACTAGTATTGTAAAGTGATACCAGGTCTTATGAAAACTGCTGGGTTGAATTTTTATTGACAAAAACATAGCATAAAATTTCTTTCCTTCTAATACATTTCGTCACTGCTGGTATTTGTGATTTTTACACTGCCTTTTTTTTTTTGTAAACCTGGTACTCGGTTTCTAGTCCATGAGAAGTACAATTTTGAACTTCCGTTTGTCTAAATAAGATCGACACTCCATTATATAATAATGTTCTTTTTTCGAGAACACCTAGGTTTTAAAACAGGTAAACCAATAGTATAATATCAGCCTCTCTACCTTCTTAAAATCAATATAAAAAGTTTAATTTAAGAGGGAACAACCGTTGGTGTAACAGTGATGTATCCACCGACTTGGTAACATCAGCGAACGTCCGCGCCTTTGTCCTTTCAGAGCTGTAAAGGAAATATCTTCTTCTAAATGGTAAGGTTTTCTTGGTTTCTTTTGCTTCTATGCAGTAATATTAGGTTCGCTTTTCCAAATATAAATCGTACATAATATACATAATGCTAACATAAGCTTTTTTTTTTGAAAAGTCTATCATTTTTTTAAAGTTTTATTGGATAGTTAAAGATCCTTATTTTTTTCTTTTTGTTTTTCTATCTTTTCTGGCCACCTTCATTCTTTTTCATTTGCTCATTCATGAAAATATCATATAACCCAATGGACAGGTAAAGAAGGATAGGAAACATGTTATTATAATTCAAAATCCTGAGTGTGATTCAAAGATAACATGTATCAATTTAATAGCAGCAGATCAAGAATATAAAACATTAAACATAAATGCAGTAATAGTGCATATTTTCTGTACCTAAATTCTTACCAAAGAGGAGTTTACAATGAATGTTTGATCAGGGGAAGAGGTGAGTGGAGAGAGAGAAGGAGATAACCTGAGTTCCAAATAACCTTGTTGAATAAAATTCTTAATATAGATAAAAAAAACAAGTAGAAAAAAAAATTGGCGTATTAACGGCGAGAAGTTTGTATACGTGGCTAAATTTAGGCTAAAATAACCATTTAGGAAGTGTTTTTTTTCTGTGATCTTGCCATAGGACCGCGGGGATACTTTAAAAGTAAAAGGTTGCTTTACATTTATAGGAAAATAACGAGAGATGAAATTGTTACAATAAAAAAAAGGCTTACCGGTCCAATGTTATTTTTATGTAATAATAAAATTGCGTTTTAATTAAAAGGCAGCTTCATGGACCTGGCTCGCCTTTGATCGGATAAAGGTTAATGACAGTAATGCATATCAAGATGAGCTTTCTTTATGTGAAATCATCATTAGTAAAGCTAAATAACATTTAATATGTATTATCATGAATTTCATTTCATTAAAATATACAGAACAGAAAAAAAAAATAAGCCCAACGCGATAAAGAAATGCCTTGCAGGATAGTACGACCCATATTGGATTAACGATAGTTCCAAATGTTTTTATTATAAAAACGATTTGACCAATTTAGTGCACAGACATTTAAAATAGCTCTTAAAGAAATACTTCCATTTCAAGTTGTTTTGATCAGCGAAATATCACTATAATGATTTAACCAATGACAAGATTTAGATGACCAATCTTTGTGCTTCTATTTTGGATGTTATTTTTATTTATCTTGTATTCTTTTATATTTTCTTTGTATTTTTTTTCTTCTCTTTCTCTTGCTTTTTTATTTATTCATTTTTCTATTTATTCAGCTTTATTTCCTTGTTTATTTATTTACCATTTCAAATTATTTCTTTATTTTTATATTTATAAAATAAAATAAAATAAAATGGATTTGAGTCCTTTTGCATTCAATGGTGACTTGCTGAATGATATTCCCCCTGATTTATTAACATTTACTCCAGAATTGGATGGTACAGCAGGAGGAGACAACACAGCTGCAAACAATATGGTCGACTTTTCTAGTGATATTGTGAACAACATAATGAATGACACAGCTATATCTGATGGTGTTTTAATGGACTATGTGTCACCAACAGATGTTTCGTTGCACAGCAGCTTCCTCACAACTCCTCAGCCTACACCAGACTACTGTGTTTCTCTTGCAAACTCAAAAATAGATGATCTAGAGGTAATACTTTCTTTTTTTTTTTGTTCTGCACCTTGTTAAAAGCATGGTGCTATCCTTTTGTAATTGATCTCTATGAGACAGAAATCCAGAAAATAGCTCAAAAACTGATTAATTTAACACGTTCAAACTTTGTAGGAATTCTTAACTCCACTCATGTCACCTGCGGTCACTCCCAGTTACTCGGAGGTATTTCAATTCCAAGATACGATCAATGAAAATTACTTTACGCCGCTCAGTTCACCTGCATTACCTCCCGGTCCTATGAAACAAACCGCAGACAACGCTCTGCTATACCAGCAATTACAGCAAATTGAAAGCAAACAACAACAGTTACGAGACAAAATGGCCATGTCACCTGTACCTTTCAAAAGCCCTCACCTGCGACTTACGAATCCTCCTTCTCCTTTGCCTTGGCAGTTAAATAATGGAAATATAAGCTCAGTACCAAATCTCCCAAAAAAGAAACACAGCCTGCGACAGAAAATAGCAATGGCAAGTCCTCAACTTAAAGCATCATCTCAGCAGCATTTACCTGCTACACCTGCATCCCTTATGAATATCAACACCCATCAGCATACACTTCCACCATCAAATAATACTAGCCGAAATACTACCATTCATCAAAACGCCACCAATAATGATAATAATGAAAATTTCACCAATAACACTATAAACAACAACTACAATATTAATAATAGTGCAAATAACAGCAAAAACAATTCAGCAGAAACGTCTGTTCACCCTATAGCGGCAATGGAAGAACCTACCAGAAAAAAAAGTAAATTATCTCCCACTGTAACTGCCTCGCCTCGGACCTTGAAACCACTAATCTCACCATTCCTCCAACCCGATTCACGAATTTCCTTGGCTGAAAGTGAGACCTCACTTACTTCTAAAAGTAACTACCAAAACCTACTCGAGGGAAAAGCACGAAGCTTGGGAATGAACTTTACTTCAAATATCCAATCTGGGGTAGAAAACCGGAGGTCAGCTCACAAAGTGGCCGAACAACGAAGAAGAGACACATTGAAACAAAGTTTTGATTATTTAAGAGAAGAAATCATTGATGTGATCGTTTTGGATACCCTTGTTGAAAAACCAGATTTAACCGAGAAGCAAGTCAGAGAAGAAAAAGAAAAGGAGGTTAAATTGATGAGTAAGGTCCTGCTGCTACAGCAATCTTATGAATACATTGTCAGACTGAAAAAAGAAAACAAGGTTAAGGATGATAAATTGGAAAAGATGCAGTTAGAAATTGATGAATTACGTAAGATGATGAGTAAGGATGATGTTTCCTAACAAGCCATTTTTTTTTCGCTAAAAAAAAAGAAAAAAGAAAAAACACAACTTTCTCTTCCTTTCAATTTTTCTACTCACTTTCCCTTTCCCGTTTTCTTTTCCACTCATTCTTGTAAATTAATAATCTATTTTTTCTTTTATACATACATATATATTTTATTTCTTTGAAGTAATTATAATTATAATAATAATAATAATAATAACTATAATATATCTATACATGTCACATATACAATGGGTTTTTTTCAAACCATCTTTAATAATCACAATCAAGGTCGCCAGCCTTTAAAGTCTACTCAAAACCAACCTATCTATGAAAAGGGTGGTGACTTGGAGAATTCAAGAAATAGATCATATACTACGTTGAGCCATACATTTTCAACAAAGACACCAGCCTTAAACGAACCACGTTTTCTTACAAAACCGGATGGATCTCACTCACATCACATTGTATGGCATACCAACAACCGTTTTGTCAACTCCCTGAATGGATTATTCAATACCAGCACTGGAAAGGCCTTCCGTCTCCCCATATTTGGAGAAAAGAAAATGTCTGCAATGGACATAAAAGAAGAGAGAGAAGCTATTGATAAAACGTTGTGTCGAATACCAAGCGATTCTAACCTTGTCAAAAAATGGGGGTCTTGCCAACAAGTTATTGGTAAGGGTGCCTTTGGTGTCGTGCGATTGGCTCGTAAAACCAATCCTAAAACAGGTCAAGTGGAATTTTATGCTGTTAAGGTAAACAAAAACAATCAAGTTTTGATTCACATGGATTTAACAAAACTTTAAACAGGAATTAAGAAAAAGAAACAGTGAAACGACGAGCAATTATGTCAAACGCGTCACAAGCGAGTTTACTATATCTGCAAAATTACATCAGAAAAATGTCATTGAAACGTTTGATCTTTTACCAGTCAGCGAAAACTCGTCCATGTACTGTCAAATTATGGAGTTTTGCCACGGTGGTGATTTATTCAACTTGATTTATGAATCAGCTGAAGGCTTGGAAGTGGCAGAAAGTAATTGCTATTTCAAACAGCTACTGCGAGGGGTAAAATATCTTCACAGTATGGGTATTGCTCACCGCGATCTGAAACCAGAAAATTTACTCTTAACATCAGATGGATGCCTTAAAATAACAGACTTTGGAGGCTCAACCGACTTGATTGTTAAAAAAGGTGAAAAATCAATGGTGAGTTACTGCTCAGGCTTATGTGGATCAGAACCGTATATCGCACCTGAAGAATACGTCTCTCAAGAGTACGATGGAAGAAAGGTTGATATCTGGAGCTGTGCGGTAATATATATGGCGATGAGAACAGGAACGCACCTTTGGCAAAATGCGAAAAAAGGGGACTGTAATTTCGATCGTTATATGAAGTTTAGAAAACTCATCGAGGAAGAGCGAACCAAGGCAAAAAATGAACGTACGATACTCACCCAACATCCATCCTATGCCACTTTAACCGCTGAAGAAAAGAAACAAATACAAGAATTGCTTGACCTGGAACGAGAAGCTAGCCTTTTAAAAGCAAGAGATGCTATACGCAAAAGGGCAAAAGAAGGCGGGTTTAATGTATTGGAAGGACTGGATTTTTGCACAAAAAAGATAATGTATCGCATGTTGGATCCAAACCCTGACAAGAGAATCGGTCTGGAACAGGTTATGAAAACTGATTGGTTCTCAAATATTAACTGCTGCCAAGATCCTTAGACATACTTTTGTAAATATTGTGTTTTCCTCTTCATTCTCATTCCCTATCTAAATCATGTATAATAAAAAGTAACCCGTACATAATATATCACAGTGATAGGATCTACAAAATATGCAGTGTAACTTTGAAATTGAAAGTGAAAAGATCTATATCCATACATGTGGTTATGGATGATGGTTTTACAATTTACCCATTTTCCCGGTTGTATATCTCTATTGTAGGGCCAGTTTTTAAACAATGCCCACGCACATTGCTGGAAACAAGGAGGTATGGAAAGTTACATGAGCGATTCTACTGCAAAAAGGTAAAGGTAGCTTTTAAGTTTACAGTCTTGGAGACTAATTACTATTATCACTAGTTTAAAAGAAGCTTTTTGAACCGCGGTAGTAAAGACATGGTCTGTGTGATTATAAAATATTATTTCTACAAAGAGAATAATAGTGCCATGGAATATGGTTTATGCATTTTGTACTTTTTTGTGAAAACAAGAGAGAGATTACAATTTAACCTCATATGAAACATGTTAACGTCAAGTTGTAAACTAACTTTACATTACTTATTCAAGAATGGGTTCATTTACTGTTGCTATAGCGACATGAACAATCATTTAACAAAGCCATTATTGAATGAAAAGACATTTTGTGATACAATAGCCTTATAAAAAGTAAAATAAAGTCGACCCGGCTTGTTGGTCAATAGAAATTCACCATTTTCAGAAAATGATAGTTTTTTTTGCTCGTGACTCTGATGAAAATCACTTTTCAATAATAAAGAGTGAAAAGAAAACACTAGTTGAATAGTTTTTCTTTTTTTTTTCACCAATAAAATATTTGATAAAATGGAAGGCTCAACCGACACAGAAGAAGAGCAGACTTTCTATTCAATAACGAACAGCAGTAGACCGACCTCAGTAAGCAAGTTGTCGAGTCCTCATAAAACAAAAATAACTAACTTTTGTAGTCAAAATTAGTGGATTAACTGGTTTTGCTCTGATCCCAAAAACAAGTATTTTACCCAAGTCAGTGAAAGCTTCATTCAAGACTCGTTTAATTTGTTTGGGCTATCACCTCATGTTCAGTTTTTTAGAGAAACACTTGAAATCATCTTGGATCTCGAGCCTGAAGATGCAATGTATAACAGAGTGCCTGATCTAAGCTTACTGGAACCTTCAGCCGAAATGCTGTATGGGCTCATTCATCAACGGTTTATCTTGACAAAGCAAGGAATGCAACAAATGGTAAATATATTAAATAAAGTGTAACTTTGCTTAATAAGAAATTAAATGATTGATTTGGATTGGCCTTGTTTTAGCTAGAAAAGTACAAAGCTGGGGATTTTGGAGTATGTCCAAGGGTTTACTGTAATGGAAGCCATATGCTCCCATGTGGTCAGCGTGATACACCGAAGCAAAGCTGTGTCCAGCTCTATTGTCCAAACTGCAAAGACTTGTACACACCATCTCAGTCAAAATACAGATCAATTGATGGTAATAGAGTGAACGATGGTAAATAATCACAGGCTAGTTACTTATTCTTCTTATTGTATATAATAGGCGCTTCATTTGGGCCCACCTTTCCCCATCTTTTTATAAATACTTTTCCTGATGAGATCAAGAGCTATCCATCACAGATCTATGTACCCAAAATATACGGTTTCTGCATTAATCAGAATTCTGAGTCAGGTCCTCGAATGCAATGGTTAAGGATGACAAGGGATTCGTAAATATCCGCACTATTCATTATACTTGTATATATAAAAGAGGGTATGTATGTACATGAGGGTGAGAAAAAGAAGGTCAGATATTATCATGGCCATCTCTATCGCTAGATATATATACATATATATATTAAATCAAAAAAGAAGAAAACAAAAAAAAGACCTTAATATGCTGTATCATTTTAATTTTAATATATAAATATTCTTGTTGATTATAATATACACAATTATCAACATACGGCTAGTAAAACGTAAAATATTCAAGTTTGGTCTACAACTTTCGTCGGTTGTGGACGAGAGGTACTCGCCTCTGTAGTGTCTGATTTACGATAAACATGTGATGCACACAGATTACTGGGGAAACCTCGATAGTAGCAATTTTCTGGATCTGGATTGCAATAGGTATCAGAAGGAATACCCAGTGACTCAAAATCCTTTGTTGATCTGCTTGTCCACTCGACTCGATCCTCAGGTGTAAACGCAAATTTCCCAAGATTGGCCCAATAATAAGCTTTTAGGAAACGAATCTCTTGAATAAAGTGCATTTCAAAGACACCATGCTTCAATACCTTGTAAAATTGAACAAGTTAAATTACTATTCGTGCATGTAGATTTAGACTTACCATATACCCTTCTACTATGCGCCGAGTGGCAATATAAGGTAATGCTCTCGCCATATAGAGACATGGCTGTGTAAATTCCCAGAATTTTACTTGTTGGAATGCATGATTCAATTTTGATATACCTAGTACAAACTTTTCATAATTCTTGTACCCTCCAGCATGCAAAAGCGGGATCTGATCATCTTCAACCATGCAATATAGCCCCATAGTGGCAAATATTAATCCGAAAATAGGAAATGTGTTTGCTATAAATATGCATATTAGTTGCTGTATATTTTCATTTCATTAAAGTACAATAGTTGATCTTACGAGTAATTGTAAGCGAAGGAAGGTTATTCATTAGTTTCTGAATATGCCGACGTGCCATATCATAAAGATGATTTCTCGCATAGTAACAAACCAGAGTACCATGTATTGCAACACGATTATAATCCGCAGCATCCTGGACATGAGCTTCCAAAAGTGCAACATAGGGAGAACAATCTGTCATACGATCCATGACAATAGCATTTCCAATATTATAAACACCAAGCCAAATCTCAACCTCAAAATCACCGTTGCTATGAGCTGTATCTGCCATTTGCTTCAATAATGCCAAGTCATCACCAGAGCGATCAAACGATCCTTCAAATATACGCATTGTAATGACTAACCCAACAGCTCTATAAAACGCTTGACAGTCAGTGACCACACCGAGCATACGACAGCCTTCGATGGATTGGTATAATAAATCACGGGCGTTTGAAAATTTTCCTGCCGCAAAATAAAGTAAAGCACAGATGGTAAGTGTTCCAGAGTCGGCTCTATCTGTACTCATCTGTCGTAATGCCTTTGAAATATAAAAAATACTATTGTCTCGTGCATCATTTAACCAGCAAAGTAGAGCATTTCGAGCCAAAAAGAGAGTATAGTAGGTACCCGAATCTTCAAGCCGCTCGCATGCGTTCAAACCCAAAAGGCAGGTGTACAAGAAATCGCGTCCGTTACCCGTATAAAAGTAAATATTGGAGAGCTGTGCCATAATCTCAACAATGCGTCGACCGTGCTCTTGTTTACTTGTTGTGTTGTATAGTCGGAAAACATGCCACCGCCTATGTTGGTACTGTTTGAATCGATTCTTCCAAAACTTGAATAGATATTTGAATCTTGATGATGGCCATGGTTCATCAAGGCAATCAAGAGCTTTAAAGAGATATAGTTCTCCTTCTTTCAATTTCGTTCGCATAGTAAAGCATATTCCAAGACGGCGATAGACATCACTAAGGTGCAAAGGCCCAAACTGTTCAAACAAATCTTCATTTTCTTCCAGTATTTTTACAATTTGTTGCAGATTAACGGTGGCTTCGGCGAGCAAATAGTTTTGCATATTTTGTTCAGCAAGTGCTTCGAGATAATAGAGTTGTTTGCCTTGCATATCGGTCTGCATGTAGTGTCGTGTGATTTTTGGAAGTAACTCCATAAAGTTTTCACGGTTAAGTTGACCCTCATAGTATTTTGCTAGAGACCGATGGAGTGATATTCGCGTTTCATAGGATACCATATCATAAATACTCTGTGGGATAGTGATGTGTGTAAACGTATATATGTCGATATTATTTTCTAATGGATTTACGCTTTCTGTTCTATGTAAGAAATGATACGCGTCCAAGTTTTCAATTTCCCTTTGAATCTCTTCAGGCGGTTTTTCTTTGAATATATAATTATTTGATTTAATCACTGATCCAACTTCGCATATTGTAAAATATTGATCCAAGCAACTCGCAATCTAATTAAAGTTTTGGTTTTTACGTAAAAATGTCAATTGGGCATAAAAACTAGTAAAGTAAAGAACTTACAGTCAAGAACTCTTGATAGTTAGAATCAAGTCTATCAAATTGCATTTTGATAATTCGCTTATAATCAAAGTTTCCCAATAAATCTTCCAAATCAAATTTACTCCCACTTGGAACAAGCTGGCCTTCTACCACTGTTACATGGTTGAAATCCTTTAAAATAATCGCCATATTTCTATTTTTTTTTATTTTTTTTTTAAAAAAAATTCAGTGAGTAATACTAAACCATGGTTTAAATCGTATTCAGTTTACTTACTTTACATAAAGTGGATTTCCACCGGTTCGTTCCTGCACTACATGTACAATTTCAGGACTGATACTAGTTACACCACTATCGAAATTTTGCAGAATAATTTCACCAATTTCAGTTTGTCCCAATCCATTCAAATTTATCTCCTCATATGATCCAATTACTTTGAAATCATCAATAAATGTAACATTATAGTCTTTAGCTGGGCGTGTTGCCATTAGAATCATCACCCGTTGGCACTGTTCATGAATATGTT
>VCJI01000389.1:0-13606 GCA_024139395.1 Backusella morwellensis | reverse complement strand
AAATTCCCTTTTTTTTTTTTTTTTTTTTTTTAAATGCTTCGACACTTAAATGATATTAAATGCATAGCTGAAATTGATGTTAGCATAAGACCTTTATTTAAGAGTGTACATATGTAGAAAACACTGGTATTTGATTTGCCGTCAGACGGAGTAAATAAAATACCTCATCCAGTTATAAGGCCCGAAATATATTGTTTATTGATAAAAGGGTTTCATGTATTTCTATTAAAATTGTATTTTCAGCAGCAATGCATCACAATCTTGAAAACTCTGTGCGTTATGTCACTGCTTTAAATGGAAAACTTCAGGGCACTCTAGCCTAATTTTTATTAATGTGTTTTTCAATAGCTGATCTAGATTCCTGGGCCAAAGCATAATAACCAGGATGATGAGTTGCAGAGTTTTAATCCATGAACAATAATTTGTAGATGCGCATACAAAGATAGAGTCAAATCAGAGTAAATCACATATCCTCAAATAATTACTTTTCATTTTGCCTCTTCATAAACATTTAATAAAAATGAATTAAAGTTTGTTAAGCGATATGAAATATGAGGAACTCAACTTCATACATGGTTCCACATAAACTATAAAGTAATGGAATACTTGTGTTCAACGTGAAAAATGTAGAATTAAGTGCTTTAATATCATTTAATTAACAGAATGAACTAGATTTCATATTATAACCGAAGTTTAACGCTATTTATCAAATCGTTCCCGGGCCTCCTTCTATATGTTTATTTGTTTTAATACCCTTAAAATTCAATAGCTTTCGTTAAAGTGACAAGGATTTTATTCAAAAAGCGAAGTAGGACAAAAACTCGCCTCTCCTTTGAGAAGGAGCTCATTTCGCAAATTATTCTGTTTTTATTGACAGAATTAAAATCCAGAAATAGTAAAAAAATAGGGATCAGCACAGAGATCATACATAACAATCAAGATATTATATCTTGCGACGCATTAACCCTATTTGAATGTATTTTTGCAAGTTCGCGTTCTTTTCAATACATAGGAAATAAATAAAAGAAAGAAAGGTCACTATAGTCTAATGGGGAAATATTTACCTCCATTTATACATTTAAGGCGCTAGACATACATAAAAGATTCCTTTTATTCGATTATATATACACAGATATAAGTTATCAATGGTTAAAAAAAATAGCATCAAAAGCCAATTATAAAAGTACATGCTTTTATGTTTTCAACGCAAGCATGTGAAAAATCTTGCGCCGTTCCAAAAGCCAAAATATGTTTATAGCTAAATATTGTAAGAATATTTGCTCCGGAAAAGAAATGGATCAATAAGATGCGAGTACACATCCACGAAGGGGATTCAAGTCTAAGTAACAATATAAATTGATAAGTACTTAGGATGTAATCGTATTATTTCATTCGCTTTTATCCGTAATAATGGCGATCTTACGAAATTTCTGAACAGCTTTAATTTTGTTATGATTCTCTATCAGTGATTTTTGATATCTTTATCTTTTGCAAAAATGAGAGAAATGATAATAAACGCTATTATTTCTAAAAGTTTTAAAACATTCAACTGGTCAATGAGCTCTCAAAATAAGAATAAATTACGTTAATGATAATTCAAACCACTTTGCTGTCAAACAAAAGTAATAAATTAAGGGGTGTTGTTAATAAACCATATGGAAAGTTGTCTTCAACTTCAAATTCACTGACATCAATAATAAAGCTAGTACTACACTTGTCGATCCGAGATTACCAAAATCACAACATGATTTTCATAAGTGGCACAATGTATGGCTGTCGATACTCTTCTTCTTTCGAATTGATGCACTATTAACAGCAGAAGATTAAACGCCTCCATAAATATTTTCATGGCTCTTAATAACAATAATATAATAGTAACATTACCATTATTTCAATGAAAACTTAGTATTTTATTATTATTACCCTTAATACGACAATAGAAACCTATCAAAGCATGCTCATGCTAAAGTTTTGATTCATTTTGTAAATGATCCCAACAAGAAACTGGAACGATCATCTCCGATTTCTTTGTACAAATTCATGATAAATAAACCATTGATGAGAAGTTAAATCTGTAGCACACAACCAACTACTTGTTATTGATCTAAAATCCACATTATGGTGCCCAATTGCATTGCTTTCATATTTTTATCAAAAGTAAAAGCATGATGAAATTATTTTAACAAATTTATCATACTCTATAGTTCATAGGCTGTCATTTCAAGTCTCAATTCTCCCAAAAAAAAAACATTTATATTATAGAAAAAATTACTTCTTAAAATCACAAAAGATTCAATATGAATTTACAACAAAGGTTATTATGATGATGTATATATAAAAAGTAGTTAGAGATATCATAAACATAAGCACATTAAGCAAGAAACTATGTATTCATCTTTGATTAAATTATGAAAGCATTCCGATAAAAGCCAGGAATACACTCTCTTTGGAGACGGATCAAAAAATGCACTTTATCTTTCCTAATCCTTTAGCGTACTCACCATACTTTGTAGTTTATTCCCAAGATTTTCTCAATGACTTCAAGAGGACTGAACGTCACCACCAAAACTGATACTTTTAAATACAAAAAATAATACATCAAAAAATAATATTACTCAATACCAAGATAAGTCTATGAGGCGAAACCATAAGTCCATACAACGTGGCTTCCATTAAAATTTATAAATAATTCTGGAGATTTTAAATTTCTCCTCAGCAACTTTTTTATCTTTATCTTTATTATGTATTTATATATTTACATTTGTTGCGGTTTAGTTTATTAAGAGTTACTCATTTAACACCTAACTTATTGCTTATTCTTTATAACATTATAAATTTCTTGATCCAAGAAAAAAACCTAGATGTATTACTATGCTATTTATGAGAATCAAAGTAGGATAATAGAATAATTAAATTGGGATAGTAATCCAGCAGAATAAGAAGAAGTACATACATAATACTTCAAATGAATATCAACTACAGTACATATATATATTGAATGGGTTGCCATCTTATATGGTAAGAAAATCGCATGAATATTATTCAAATTAAACAATCAAATATTATCTTCTCATGATTAAGTCTGTGGATGTCTGTATCAATCCGTAACAGTTCTCATGGTAGAGTAAGTCAGCTGCTCCTTTGCTTCTTAGTGAAGCTGTGTGTTAGGACATATTTAGACTATTCATACATATAGAATTATTGAATATGTTGATTCAAAAATAAATAAAACCTACCTGTTATATGATAGGAAAATGTAAATATATTTTGTTGTACTTTGATCTGGTACGATGGGTTAAAAATGTTCACTTTGAAGAAAAAGATCTCCTTTAACAAGGTGTCTCAGTGTAGTAAATTGTTATTATAAAAAATAAATCATATCCAATGTTTCCATTTTATTTATTCTGTAAAACATATTTACTGACAGAAATAGCAAATGTAGGACATTAATTTTTTTGATATTTGCGTGTTCTGAGGCTGTTGTCTCATTTATTTTTCTAATCTAGTTATTATAAGGTTCTTTTCTAGATAGATACTTGTAAAAAAAAACTGAGAGAAAGCTCATCTATGCTTTAATGCTTAGTGGAATATTTTTGACTAGGTGGTTATTTATAGGATATAATTTTTTAAATTTCCAAGTTTAGGTTGGAGCATATCGTGGATTATTAAGTGAGAAAAAATATTCTGGTTTTCAAATGTCATATTCAAGTAATACAAAGAAGTGTACTATTGCCGTCCTCTTTTAATCTTTAACAACTCATAGCTTTGAATACTTTACAAATATACATATAAAACATCAAATATATTACTAATAACACGATAGAGAAAAAAGACAGAAAATGAAACAATTCCTTGATGCTTCGAAAACAGGTTTTTGACGTCATTGTATTCCTTCTTAATTTAGCTGGAGTCTCCAATACTCAGTAAATTTACACAGCGGATCGAACTGCACGTTTTTATGTCGAATTTGTATTTTAAGTTACACATTAATAGTCAATATGAGATACAATCCTGTCATTTTAAAAAAAGTTGATGTACAGCTATTTATTGGGGATAATTATTTCAATACATCTAATGTTACTAAACAATGAGCTTTCTATTATTTTGGGGGAAATTACTATAGATGACAGAAGTTGGATAAGGAGTATGGTTAAGGTATAAGTTTTTTTATAAATGAGCAGTGATGAAACAGCTTTTCTTGTTTTCTGGTTGTTTGAAAAAAAATCAGGTGCTGTCTGTGAGTTAGTAAATAGGGTCCACTAAATCCTTCTGGGAATGCTGATCATCATATATAGTATCGTCGTCTGCCTGAGATCCGGACAATCGGGTTTTCTCTTGTCGTATATTTTGTAATAAAATAGGCGAGTCAGTGGTACTGATATATCTACTGTTCTGATCCATCTGATGCTTGTAGTTTGCACCTGGGTGTGAACTATATCTATTGAAAACTTCGTGATACTCCATCTGTTGACGTTCTAGGTCGTTTTGCTCGTTCTGCTGGTATTCACTCCAAGTATTTTTGTCACTAGTATAATTTTGGAAGTATTTTATTTTTATATCATCCTGCATTTTCCCACTGAAATCTTGGCTTTCTGTGGTCTTAGTAAAAAGGGTTGTCTCTCCGCCAGTAGATTTTTGTCCCGTTGCAGTGGATTCCTCGTTGCTAGATGTTTTCAGCCCAAGACTATTGTCACCATCTTTTATTTTAGGACTGAAAAGAAATAAGATTAGTTTTCTACTGTTTATTAATTTTCAATGATATTGAGCCTTACTTGATGAGAATAGTGAATTCCACTCCAATTGTTGACGTTACGCCTAATAGGTTCCAAACAGCACCATACGCAATACTAGCTGTATAGTTTTGAAGGATTTCCCTGCGCATTACCCCGTATATTAAACAGAAAACACCATAAGACATGATACAACCGACAATGATAGTAATGACAAAATGGATCTTGATTATACTTTTTTTGATTGTAATGTAACGAGGTCCGGTTGTATCATACCGGGACAAATGTTCATTGAGAAGCTTTGATAAGCGAATACCAGCGATAAATACTGTGGTTGAAAGCAATGTACAGTGAAAAAACCACAATATATACAAAACTTGGGTTAATATTTCTGCTGTATGTACATGTGATCTTGCAAGTAAACCAGCAGCCAATGCAGTCATCCCATTTGAAATGAAAGGTGTCAAGAATAGGGTATAGCCAACTATCTCAATGAGATTTTTAGATGGAAGCCAATCAAGGGCAACTATTTTGTAACTCTGTTGGATATTAGTGAGTTACTTTTTTTTTTGGTAATTTAATACTATAAATAATTCATACATCTACTAGCGTCTGCGCAATACCAATCAAATACAATGCAAATGAACCGTAGCCATATTCCCAACAGTGTTGGTAAAACCCTAAAAGATTGCTAATTAAATTTTATAATTTTTAGACTATTATATCCTTGCTTACACGAACGAACGACTATGCTTGATTTAACGTCGCCAACAATGATTCCACTAGATATTCCTCGAGCTGCATGACCATTAATTTAGTATTTTAAAAGTAGTTAAGTTACATTTTTTATTTACTTACTTAAATTAAAAAGTACTATGAATAAAAGCATGCAGTCAATAGGTCTTAGTCGAAAGCATCCTTTTGAAGGGACTACTTCTATAAAACGATGACCCTGGAAAACAATACGACGTACTAAAAGAAAAATGCCTAAAATCAATTATAAAAAGTTATAGTTAGATCAATATTTACATATCTATTGAATGTGCTTAGTTCCATTTTTCTAAAGTTTGTACCTAGTACAACTGCAAAGGCAGATAAACCAATATTCACAAGGTGAATAGTTCTGATTGCATCACTCTCAACACATCCCACAAGTGTCAAACGCCAATCACAGTGACAAACACCATTTACACAAAACCGTTCGAGTTGCCATGAATTTGTATCGTTTATATCGGTATCCATTTATTGGGTATATTTAAATGGTTGTATCGTTGTTAGCAAATGTTAACCGATTATTCGAATAAAATAATAATTTATTATTTTTTTTTTTTGAAAAAATGAAAAAGAGAAGAAGAAAGGACAAAAACAAGACAACCAAGACAAATCTGATATATATTTGAAGTGACGTTTTTGGTTCCTTTTATGAACTTATATTAAATGCGTGGACTGTACAACATTTTTTTCGATCAGCCATCATTTTAGTGGGTAAGCGGAGTTAGAGATTTCTCCTCACCGACATTTGTTTGCATTCAGATACACAAAGTTGTACTCTCTGTCTTTTTGTGGATGTGTAACATTTTGTTGATTTTAATTTGTAAATGCATGAGATATATAAACAACTACCATAATTTAGTGATTGTCTGAAGAACGCGAAGTTAGAGTTTACTTTGTCTATTTCCAAATATACAGCTATACATAGATTACCAATTTAGACATTTTATAATGTAGATTGTTTTGAAAATCAGTTTAATGTCACTATTGTGAGTTCACAAAAACCAAGGGTAAAGTCTAAGAAAATCGAATGAAGAGAAACTGGCAATTAGGGCGTGAGTAAGTATATTACGCCAAAGATAAATTCGGAAATTGCTCGATCACTCCTGCAGGAGGACAATTTGGATAATTTGTCACATTGAAAAGGTTACCAAGCTACTGGCTAAGGCATTTTAGTAGTGAGGCCTCAAAATGATTGTCATTAATGGAGTTTCGTAGTAGAATTATTATCCTTTTTATTTAATTGACTACACCCTTTTCTTTTTTTTATGATAAGGTGGGCCTTAAAGTAATTAACGATTAATATGCTTAAAATAAAATAAATAAGCAAAATGTATAATGATATGAAGCATTTTATATGATTCTTTATATTATATTAAACAATTAGGTTCGCCAGTGGGTAATTTTTGATCTCTATTCCATTTTTTTCCTTTTTTTTGCTAAAGTGACAAAATGAGAACCATTTTGATGTCCCATTATGTTATTATTACAGTCTACTTCAGTTACAATAATCTAGACAAATAAAAGAAGAATTTATATTGTGATTTTTGTTTATAGAGCTTCCTTTATTATCAAGATCGGCTATTAATCCATAAATCTTTATCACTCTCACGTCGGAGAATGCATTCGAAAAGTTTATTTTTTTTATCCTCTTGCGTAAAATTTTACAAGCATGCAGATAAAACTCTTCTGGTAATACAGCTATTGGACATTTTGATAAAGTTGAAGAATAAATCATAGTAAACAATAAATGGATAAAATTATATGCGGCACTCCTTTTTGTTAGCATACCTTTTCTAAAAATAATGCAAGCTCTATTTCTATACCAGTTTTAGCTTGTAATTTCATGTTGTGAAAGGGCTTTGCAGCATCAACATGGGCTCGAGCCTTTTTTTTATGAGGTTGTTCATCAAGACTGTTACGTATTTACAGAGTTAGCCTCTAGATCATAATACTCAAACAGGAAAATCATTGCTCTATTAATGAAAATTTAGCTTCTCGGTAAAATTGAAGTTCTTTGTTATTAGCACATTCTAAAGTAATAAAATTATGACTTAGTAAGTATAGTTATATTTCGTAAAAATTTTTGTTGCAATGCTTCAAATCAAAGTAGAATAATAATTAGTATTATGTTGGTCTAATGATGAAGCTGAGTTGGCTGCTGTTTTTCAAAAAAAAGTGTGCTTCCAACAGGTATGCGTTGTTATCTCGGTCTTTTTTTTTAACTTATACTACCAATGGTCTTGTCTTTGTGAGTGGAATTTACGACGAGTTATAATCCGAAAAGATATAGTATTAAGAACTAATACTCATTAGCTACTTTCGTATAAATAGCTGTAGCCAAAGTTCTACTTTATATTAATATTTAGTTACCGACAATGGTTTATACTCCCTTTTTTTTTTTATCTTTATGTCTTCATTTTTTACTTGAATAACATATAAATGAAGTTATTAGAATCTCTCATATATTAAAAATTACGTCAAGGTTTCTAATTAAACTTTAATATTTATCATCCTCTGGATTCAACAGAGAGGCAATTGATTATACACTCAATTACATGATATATACATTGCTTTTAATTCTTGTTAGAAGATCATCAACTGTACACATATATTATAAAATATAGAAAAATAGTAACGATGGTCTACAGAGTTTAAAATTGCTTGGTCAATGCACGTGAGTAAGGACCAGCTCATTCTATTGCCGTTGGGCTAAATGTATTGAAACACAGTATGTTTAAATGACCTACATTGCTTATTTGGTAACTTTTAATTCAAAATGTAAAGATTATAGAGTAATAAGTGATTATACTAATTCGCTTATTTGTATAAGAATGTTGAAAAGCAAGACATCATATCACTACATCTCTGCTATAATAATTGAAATGAACTAGAAATCGAGTAAAATAATGGAGTTTGGACAACTAGTTGTAAGCTAGGCCAAACCTGAAAGTATTTGAAGCATCTAGTGAACATTGATAATATTTTTTTAATACTAATAAAATGGTATACTAAGTAATTTCCGATAAAATGAAATATGGCACCTTTTGTAGGACTCCCCTTTATTTCTCAATCTTGTTTGTGGAATTTCTTATGATCTTTCCAAGTAATATCTAATAGTATCAGCATTTTTCTTATAGTAGTCCATGAATATTCGTCTGGTAATAATTGATTTTTGGTATTGTATCACCTGACAGCTTGGATGAAAAAAACATATGAGGAACACTTGTACTTTTGCTATTCAAGTTGAAATATTACCCTTCAAATAAACAGGTCGCAATATTTTGATATACGCGCATTAGTTTCATGCTTATTCACCCATTTCGAGAGTCTTGTGCATATTTTTTCCACTGTAAATATGCTTCCGTACGATTCTTAAGAAGTCCATGTATATCATTCATGTTGTATGCTCTTTATGAGACTACATTGAAATTGGGATACTAAAACTACCGATGTCTGTGCGTATATTGTTTTTGATGGTCTTCACTTTTAAAATAACCCTGCCAAAATAAGGTAAGTGTTAATTTTAGAGTACTGATAATCAAAAGTAAACCATTGGAGAATGCCAACCCAGGTCTCCTTTTTTTGTTTGGAAATCACCATTGTTAATAATAAGCTATTGAGAAAAGTAAGTAGATAGTTCAGGAGGGGACAAATCCCTAATAAAATATGGTACTTTAGTTTTAAACTAGTGTGTTGTATCAATTAAACCTGGATAGCTTCCATCAGCATTAATTCAGAATTATAGAACGTAGGGAGATGATGATTAACCACATTTTAGGAAATCTAAAAATGAACCCTTATTTTTAATTTTAACTTGTTTTATTATAATATTAAGGTTTAATTGTACCTACCAGGTTGATACAAATAGAATCATATATAATATCGAGAAAAGGATATATGTACATATGTATATGTGTGTATTCATTACATAAATCCTTGTTCATTTTTTTTATTCCTCATTTTATTTAATAATGTTTAGAAAATATAATAAAAAAAATGCCACATTTATAGTTGATATTTGGATTACTTCTCCCGACTTTCAGGGAAAATACATATCACTGTGTAAACTTGGTGCGGAGAAGAAAGGAGAGATGAAATAAACTAAAACAGAACGGAAAGAATATTCTTTTGTGATTGGAGAAATAGTATATGAAAGCATTAAATAAATTCTATGTTTATTGGGAAAAAAGAAAGTCCATGATCATGAAAGTTGGATACTTTATTTTTCAATGAGTAATGGCAAGCCTCTCCCTTTTTTTTTCTTTTTTTTGTTGCTACAAGAAAAGAAAGTATGCTAAACAATACCTATTTTTTTTTAAAAAAAAAAGCTAAAATACACATGCAAGATAACAAAAGATTTTAGGATACATTCCAAACTGAGTTAAATTGGATCCAAGCCAATGTATATAAAGGTTTTGGGTACATTTACATGAAAAAGTGTGTATAATTACGACTATCAGGGTGAACATACATTTCTTTTAGTTTAAAGGTATTAAGATCTTCTTTTATCTTTATCGCGAGTGCTGGGGTTAATTTTTGACAGGTAGAATTCACATCACTTCGCCTATCGTAGTCTTCAGGAGAAAATGTTTCATGCAGCTGCACCACTGGGTTAAAAGATAGCTTCCTGTCCTTACGAAATGAAACAGTGGAAGATGCAGGCGAAGATGGTAATTGTGTGTTTACAAGCTGTCTTGGCATGCCGTATCTGCCATAGGATGATGATGATATACTAGAAATGGGTGAATCGGGCATGTCGGTGCTAGAGGGATGAATACTTTTTGCGCCTGGTGAAGTACAAGTTTCAACTTTAAGAGGCTTATTTCCAGTGGCACTTTCATCATTTCCTTTTAAACCAAATACCCGTTTTATTCTCCTTCCGAGAGACTCTCTCCGTTTTGGTACGCTTGGGCGCTCAGGCTCCGTATTGGGGTTTTGCTGCGGTGGCGTAAGAGGTGATCCTGGGCGAGATTGTGATCTAGAATCACGTCTATGTGTAGATAGACTTGAGTTTGAACTTGAAGGGGATAGAAGAGGTTTACTCTGTTTAGATGGCCTTCTTGTCGTGCTATTTCTCATTAACATCATCATCTGCTGCTGTTGAAGATATTGTAGTTGGTAATAACTTGCTTGCATCTGCAATTGATATTGGTATACATCGTTATGGATAACCCGTTCATTATGCACGATATTTGCAGTTTTCTATAATCAAATTATTATTATTATTATTACAATTAAAGAACAAGAATTGGCTTTTGCAAGGACAAAAAGAGGAAGGGGATGGAACGGAGAGGGGGTAAATTAGGTATTTGTCATATGACCATTTCATATTAGAATTGGTATTGCATTGCTGCTTTTTTTTATAAATAGGGTATGCAACCATACAAGGAAATCAAAATGATAGTTACCTGTTCATCTGCTATCTTCAATAACATTATATCTGCCAAAGCGACATCATCTTCATCCTTCTGATAATTATGAATAATCGTAGTCATTTAAATAGAATAACAATTGGTGTTACAAAAGATGTCAATATTTATACAGTTAATACATTCATCAATAGAGAAAGAGGTGGAAAAACGTAAATAACCACAGTTTAAAGATATGTAATGATTTACAAGAGAAAGAAAGAGAAGGATAACCTACCAACTTCAGCTATACGATTTAAAATAGACTTTTCTTAACTCCGACTTCAATCCCTTGGATGGGTCATAGGCATATATTTATCAGTAGGATAGCTAAAACGTTTAGTAAGGTTTTACTCGTAATTATCCATTAAATCTATACAAACATGTCTATATGGTTTACAAAAGATTTTTAGTGAACTTTTGGATATGTTTTGTCTCATTTTATTTTCTTATCAGTTGTTATATCCAATTGTTTAGACGCGTGATTCATTCACTTGAAATTTTCAGCCCCCCTTACCTGTATTCTCCGTTTAACAAATGTCTGAAATAGTTTACAAACATCCATTATGGTTTTATATTCAAAACATTTTTCATCAATGTTTGTAATGTCTTATAATGCTCTCTCTCTCTCTCTCTCTCTCTCTCTCTCTCTCTCTCTCTCTCTCTCTCTTTATTTATGAGTTTTTCCATGGAAAACCTTTTTATAACACTTCGGCAAGTAGTTCTTCGTCGTTGCTTTTACTGATATTATATACAAGAACTATGCAATATAAATCCCATATCATTTTGAAATAAGAATATTTATATTAGTATTGGGATGAGTATTAGTTAAATGCTGTAGTCGACATAAGGTTTAATATGACTCCAATGTTGGTCCATAAAAACACTCTTGTGTTACAAACATATAGAAAAACTTGAATCATGATGATAATGATGCTATAAAGTGTTACTTTTGGGGTTGTCTATTGTATTCACTGCTGTACCCTCGAAATACTTGGATTTATTAAGGCTCAAAACGCAAACCTAACTTAATTTATACTTCAAACGTTGTCGCTTACAGTTTTCCACAAGTCCACATGCTGAGTGCTGATTTGTAATACAGGATCAGCAAGTCGTTAATACCATGTATTAAAAAAATTACATTGCCTGTTAATGCGTTTAATGTCCTGTGATTGAACATATCGGGAGAGATCATCTAATAAAGTGCAAACTATTATCAATAAATATTAAAATCACCATAACTCCATGGTTACATAACATGACATGGAGTTACTCTGTACTCTCTTCCATATGGAATACACTGACTTTCTTTTTCTTTTAATAACATTCCCAACTATTTGGTATCATTCTATCGTATCCTTCAGATTAAAGCTTTGAATTTCAAGAAATAGATATTTCTATTCATAAAAGGAAACAGTAGGAGTCATGAATGGATCGCGTGTTGTGCAACATTCAATGCGATGTTTACGCCTCGTGCATGTGATATGTCCAGATAATAAATATACAGATTTTCTCCCCTGGTACATGTTTCTGCTGGAAAAAAAATCTCCTGAAACGTCTGGCTCCTTTTTGTGTCCACGTCAAACTTGGATTTAAGTTTATTTAAATATAATGTTTCTTTCTTTTTTGTTTTTTTTTCTTTTTTTCTTCCGTTTCAATAAATTCCAGCGGCATGACAGATATATACAAACAAGTGCATCAACTACCAGAACTATGCTCTATTGTCTTTGGCTCTTTATGCGAATGGGACGTTGAAAGACAAACGCAATTTTCACTCTACTGCTATCATTTATTTTCACTTGTCGACACACCAGCACCAGTAGTATATACAAGGTATTTTTTTTTTAAAACAAGAAAAAAAATATAGTATTCTTGAAAAAATAACTTAATGGCTTTTGTTAGTTTAAAGTATGTACAAACAATGCTGGCGAAAGGAACGGAGATGGACGAATATTCATTGTTTACTGTAGCACTTGTGCTTAGCTATAAATATACCGAAGACTATGCGCCGCCTTTTATGGTATGATGATGATGTTGTTGTCAATGATAATTCAGTAAAAGAGATGTGTATTTTAACAATTTCTTCATTAGCTTCAGTGGTCTTGTGCTTCAATGATACCCGTAGAAACATTAACTACATTAGAATTAGATTCACTATCACTATTAGACTATTCACTTTATATATCAGCCGATGCATTTAGACAATGGACCGAAGAATGCAATGTCCTGTACGATTTGACGGCAACAGATTCACTATTTACAAAGTCACTTTCATCCACACCCTACACATCACCTCCTTTGACGCCAGTCTACTTTTGGGACAATACCACCAATCCTCCCTTCTACTTGGACGACTTAGTAGTCTTGAGCCAAAGCATGATCTCCGAACCTAACTTTGTGTGCAACCCCGAATTCTTAGATTGTGATTGTATCATTCATCCCGACTATCATCCTACTACATTGGAATGTACAGCAACTTCATGGATGTGCCAGGACGACAGCATGTGGTATAATATCTTTTAAACATCTTTGTAAATAATAAGTCTTAATTCCCTTTCACTCTCCTTGCATTTGTATTACAACCAAGCATACATTACTGTTTATATTTTTGATTTGAAAATGACGTTTTTTTCCCTTGTATATTATTTATTATTAAAAAAAAAAAAGTAGGCTTTTTTTTTTTTTTTTTTAGAA
>VCJI01000381.1:18885-44550 GCA_024139395.1 Backusella morwellensis | reverse complement strand
CGTACAATCTTAACAGCATAGCAATTCAAGACTTTGTCTATAATTACCACTACACTGGGCAGAAAAATAACAATAAAAAAATTGGAATTGAAGGTGTCTGTAGCTTTCACATTGTCAGGAATTGGTTTCGTCATCTTAATCGGAGTTTCCCCAGAAAGTATTCGATTGGTACTGTCCCAACCAATAATTCACCGTGATTTTCAATTTTTACATTTTTTTCGTTGTCAGGCTGTAATTTTTTTATGAAAAAATATTAAGCACGTTTAATAAACAGTTTTTTCTATTATCTTTCAAAGTTTGAGAATATTCTGATGATGTTTTATTAGCAGTGTTTAGTCTTTGAAAGTAGTACATGATTTTCTCCTTCAAAAATAATTATTAAATTCACGGTGAATTATTGGTTGGGACTGTATAAACTCAACTGTATTCTTCAATTTGCAATTCTATGACTATAACTAAATCCAAAACGAGTGACCAGGCTTATATCAATAAAGCACAAAATATCAAGACAGGAAGAACTAACGATTTATTAAAATAATAGAATAATAGAGGGTTTTATGATCGTACTTTTGATCGCTTTTTTTTATCAGCCAATTAAAACGAAAGATCGTACTCAACTGTTGGGTACCCATTTTATTTTTTGACCGTGTTTTTGATCCTTTATATGATTGTGTAACATAAAAGCACGCTCAAACAATCATGAAATTTCATGATTTTATTTTGAGCGTACTTTTAAACCAATCAGATTACTTTAAAAAACCGATCAAAAAACGATCACTAATGAAACCACTTGATGGATTAGACTTTACGAAAGAAGGAGGATGGAGCCGAGGTCAAACGAAGAACATGCCACAAGCGAGATAAGATGAGTGAGTTGAATATGGTGGCCCGACCACGAAGAAATAAGAAACGGCCGGCATGCAAGAAACATGCAGTTTGAATCTTGTGAATTAATTTATCCAGAAAGACCTGCTTTTGATTTGAGGAGGAGCAGAGTGGGAAATCAAAATAAATCATAGGTTCTGGTGAGATACAATCATTTCATTGCGAAACACGATACTGAAGAAGTGGAGCACGCCATATTGCGGATGTCGATATGGGCCGTCCAGATAAAGAGAAAGCTTGAGTTTTATCAAAGCTAACAAAAGCATTTGAAGCCTGGGCATAGACCAAGGTAATCTCTTGTAGCCGATGGAGGTTCGAGGAAGTCTTCATAAGACAGATAACATCATCAGCATAAGCTAAGAGTTTCACGGAAGCATGAGAATCAGGAAAGGATGGTACATTAAGAAGGGGGGCATAAAAAACCCTTGGATCTGAGCGTCCTGAATAATGGTGCGCAAGAAAGATTCAAAGCGAGGTTAAAGAGGATAGCGGAGATAGGTTCACCCTGTCGCAATCCACGACGTTGCGGAACAGCACCAGAGAGATGACCATTAATATTAAGAATTAATTTGGTCTCAAAGAATGAAGTGGTCAAATAATTGGCTGACACAAGTGGGAAGCCAAAGTGAAGTAGAACCCGACGAATATACTCAGGATGGATCCGATCATAGGTCTTGGATTGGTCGATCATGAGGTCAAGCGAGTCATCGTGGGCATGATTGGCATGTTCCATAATCAAGTACATCATTAAATCATTATCAGCAATAAAGCAACCTTGTGAAATCCGGCTTGGAACGGGTTAATGAGCGGCGTAAGACATACAATCATACGTGCGTTGAAAAGTCTAGTGAACACTTTAGCATCCGTATTGATCAACGAAATAAGACGCCGGTTCTGAAGATCCGCGAGGTTACCTTTTTTTGGTAGCAGTGAGACGCATGTTTCTTGCCAGGAAGGTGGGAAAATACCAAATGACAAAGAATCATTGTAAACCTGAAGAGCAATGGGTTGACAAAGGGGATGCTTGAAAATCAGGCATAAAATCTCATATGGTTAACCATCTAAACCAGGCTACTCTTGTTCGGGCAACGGGCAACACCAGTCAAAAGGTCGTCAACAGTGAACGGAGCGAGAAGATCCCCATGGTCAGAATGGGGCATACGTATTGATTCCGGTATAGAAGTAAGATGAAACATCTTCAGATCATTAGTGGTGATTGTAGATTTCTTTTATAACTGCGAGTTCAAATTAAAAAATAGCTATACTGAATAAGTGAAGTCTTTCATCCTAGAGCCATTTTCACTACCTCATCAATTGCTTTCATTATTGCTCACCAAACGTTAGTTCCTTCCCTCACTTTCGTATATTAAATATCTCATCACTCGTAGTCTTACCATCAACCAGAATATGAACATCATTAGGTTTCAACTTACACTTCAACTCACTTCTTATAATTTTATAATTGGTCATATTTACAGTATTTTTATTACTATATTTCTCATTAGACAAGAGTTAACAATAGTCATTAATGAATAGGAAATGGTTTTAAAACGATGAATAATAAAATAATAATAAAGATGATTACTTATAATAATCGTCATTAATGGCAGGCCACTTAATAGCTCTGTCCTGGATAATATACAGCTTGTTCAGATAGTCCAAATCTTGAACAGTTGACTGAGAACCGAAGTTTGATTCATCTTTTTGTAGTTCACGCTTCAATGTTGTTGCTTCACTTAAAATAAAATCCTAGTTAGAACAAGCATCAGTAAAACAAAATAACAATAAATAGAGCAAATGAAGTATACCTTAAATCTAAACAGCCACTCTAAACCATCTTTGGCAAATAGTTTGGCTTTATCTACATTATGGGGATACTTGATTGTGTGACAATATTTGAAAGGCATGTAGCATCCAGGTGCTATGAGTCGTACAGTATTGAAGACCATTTTTAAGCCTAAACAAAGCTCTATCGTTAGTGATCCTATAGTAGAGTACTCAAAAAGTATTTCTTACCGCAAACTTGGCCTACGATTACCATTTTACCTTTGGCTTCATTGTAATCCATATTATAAACTTCGCACAAACGATTGAAAATGCTTTTTCCCTCAATAAGGACTTTTGCACCATCAGCCGTTATAAGGCCTTGGTTGTTACCATTCTTTTTGAATTCTACATTCGATAAATCATACAGTTTGCCATCATGACTCAGGCATACTCGGAGATCCACCTTCATTTCATCATTTTTTGTCTCACCCCTATTATGATCAAAAATATAATCAATAAATGAACATTTTATTTGGTTTACTTGAAATACATTACCAGACAAGCTCAACCATCGAGTGTTCAAACAAGGTCTCGAATATGTGTGCCCAGATTTTAATGATGATCGTGGTTTCTGACGACCTTTTCCAATTTGATAGAATGCCATTACTTTGATCGATGATTTTGTAACTACAAGTGTAATGTATGAGATAAAAATCAAAGGGTTGTGAATATCATTATGCTTACATGTTAGCCAATATCAATATCCTTAGCTGGTCATCTCCTGAATGCTTGAACTGACTGATTGTGAAGTGCTTGTAAATGTGATATGCTCTCGTCTAAGTTGTGAGGTAGAAGTATGTATAAATGAATGCTGTGTGTTACATCTATATATGTGTGTCTTACATCATTTACTGAACCATATAATTTCATTAACATAGCATTACTTGGAGGTGTGGCCACATCTGGCGGGGCGAACCTTTGCAGAAGGCCGTTGGTGGCTGGAGTATTGATATTCAATAGGCTCATGTATTTATTGTCATTTAAATCCACAATCGAGTTTAGTGTAAGCCTTAAAAAATATGAGATATTGTCAGAGGAAGATGTCGATGCATATATCTATATATACTAACTTTGCGTAATGCTTCTCCATGGGCGTGAGTGTGCTTAGCTTCTTGGAAACATACTGGACACCAAGTGTCCTGACGGAGTGCATCAAGGATCTTTCAAATGACGGTACACTAATCTGGTCATTATCATTCAAGTTCCTCTAAACATATAAAGTACATATTAGATAAGGTGGATTTGAATGATAAAAACAAGGTATTATTTACTGGTGGAGGAGGTGCTGCTGTTTCTATTTTTGACAACAGAAGAACGTTAACTTTATATACCATATGTGATCAATTTACATGTTAATTATTACCTTTTCTTGTCTTTCTTCTCTTCCTTGCTTGTGCGAATGCATCGCTTTGGAGTTCCGCCTGGTAGGTCACATTATCGTTCGCGGCCTTTTTAATAGCATCGACAGTTGCTTTATCAGCCATTTTTTAAGATATAAGTTTCAAAGAAAGTTGTTTCTTTTTCTTTCTTCCTGTTTTTTAAAAAAAAAGAAAAAATTCATGTGTAGGCCTACGTCACCTGTGTCGACGCGACAAAAAAAAGCAAAAAACACGACTTGAAAATGATTAAATTGAGTTTGGGCTAAAAACGCTTTGTCGTACCAAAATAAAAAATATATTTTTTGCATGATCAAACTGGTCTTCTCCTTGCTTTTCTCTCTCTCTCTCTCTCTCTCTCTATTATTATTATTGCGAGTGCGTTTCTCTTTTAAGAGAAACGTCTTTTTATACAGGTATGGATATCAGCTCATTTTCATACGTGTTCATGCACGCAAAGTGCTAGACACAACCAAATGGATTGAACCATTGCTTATATTGTAATAGCATAAACAAATGATCGATTTTATTAGTATTGTTATCGTAATCAAAAGATAGAGAGATAAAATATGGTACTGGTTTATTCAAAAAATTGAAAAAAAATTCAAATTTATGAGAAAAGGGGACTTGAATTAAACGTTTATATAACATGTACGGGAAAGTCGACTCTTTGTGAAATGAAGATGCAATTTGTTGCTGATTTTAAAACGATGCTATTTTGATAATATATTTTTATACTAAAAAAGGGTACCGACTCCCATTGTTCAAACAATATTATGTCGATTTATACTCTACATTTTTAACATGAAACACAACATGGATTGTATTATACACTCTTTTTTAGTTGTAGTACTTTACGCCCAGTAGGTGGTGGGTTATGAGAGCTTTATGAACTTTAATATTAATGGCTTTTTATTTAATGAATCCATCATTCTTGTAATATAGCTTTAAGTGACTCTCTGCTCTTTTGTTGCCACATTTTACTGCTTTTAAAAAGCCATCAAATGACGCCTTGTAGTTTATCCTAGTTCCTTGTCCTTTTTCTTGAGCAGTTCTTAAGCCTAGTTCATAAAGACTTTTTAGTCGATATGACCCTAATCCTTTGCCATAGAAAACTATTTAGCAGCCTTGATACAGTACGGCTCCAGTTGATTGTTTTCAAAATAATATCCAAGTTCAAATTGTATTCCTGTATTACCATCGTTGGCAATATACTCATACATGGAAATAATATCATCGATTTCAGAAACTGAAGTGATTCTATGCACGAAATAACTTAGAACATGAAAAAGAAAAAGAACATATTATTGATTTTACTATATTCAAAGTTAAATAGCCATACAAGAGATAACACCATAGGGGATCGAAGCAGTTTTAAAGCACAGTCATCGTTTTACTTAGGAGAAGAGATTAAAGGAACATGAAGTTCTTAAACAAAAAGTTGTAAAAGAGCATCAAAAAAGTGAGATATAAATACTTTTGAAAAGGGTACTATGTTCACACGACAAAAAAGTCGTTAAATAGAGAGAAATAAAATATCCAATATAGCCATATATACTCAGTAGCGTCTTATTTTAAAAGGAAAATATTTCTTGTGATTTGGATGACCTTAAAGAAATTCAGCAAATCATCGGTCACACACGCTAGCCATCATATTGTATGCTACTTTCGATCTTTCTGAAAAAAAGTAAAAGCAGTAGCTGTGTTTTACTGTTGTGAGTGCATGTCTAATGAGCCTGTTACATGACCTTAAGAGATCGGCCGTCTACATGGTAACTTGATTGTGGATCTTATGTCGCTATTAACACTGGTGGTTGTAAGTAAAGTAAAGTGAAGTGAAGCAAAGGACAGAAAAAGACAAAAAAGGAAAAAGGAAAAAGAAGCATACCACTTGTCTGGAGTGTGCCTGAAACTGACAAAATATAGAAAGAAACTATATAAAATATCAAAACCATTTTTAAAGCATGGATGAGCTGTATTCTGTATTCAAACATGATGCTTTTTGTATGAATCAACAAAGAAAATCGATAATCTGTTTTATTCAGCTTCTATTTTAAAAGCAAATCTAAAATAACACAATAAAATACGTAAATCAAGAAAATAAACAAGGGATGGTAACAAGAATACACTAGTAGCAGTTAGATAAAATTATTTTGATGGATAACAAGGAGATTCATAGTTGCGCAAAACTTTTTCGACCAAAAAAGCGACACGTTGGCCATACTTTGAGCCACGAAGAGACACCATATGGCGTTTAATTAAGCGACAGACACATACTTTTTGGTCGTCATTTGCATTATTAATCAACCATTGAACAACATAATTTCCGTACTGGTCAGAGGCGATATCAATTAATGCCATGCGGGGGCGATGCGAGCACGTGATGGTCGATATCCTATCAACAAACTTTACCAGGAACGGCTGACCACCGATTCTTAAAGCTTTCTCAACCACTTTAGAAGCAAATTGGTCCATTGAAAGCTGAATTGCTTCATCCAAAACAGTTTGAAAAGCCAGCTCTCGGTCTCTTTTCTTTTCAGCTTGTTCGAGGATATGCTGAATAACCCAGTTTCCCCATTGTCCTTTTGCTATTGTTACAATATTTTTTAGCACTTCATCTAAAACAGGTCTCTACAAAATGCAGCAAAGGTACTTTAGTATCCATGATGACACTCATGTATATATTGTTAGAATATATATATATATATATTTACCTTGTCGCTTTCTGTTAAATTCTCAAAAATATTTTGAATTACTAAGCTTCCTGTTTCATCAAGAGCGACGTGAGTCCATTCATTTTTTAGGGCTTTGTGCACATTGGACATTATATTAGGTGAGCTCCTAGGCGACCAGCGGATTTCAAACACTTTCTGCCAGACATGACAAGCATATCTATGAGTAATTGTTTCTGGAATACTCACTGCAAGTTCCATAACAAGTTTAGCCTTCATTGGTTCAGTTACATAATCTAAGGCTTTTTGTACGACATGACACCCAAACGCCTCACAGGTCAACTCCAAAACATTTCCCTTCATCTTATCAGCCAGTCCTTGTATTTGGTCTGGAGTACCTAGTTCGAACAGACGTTGCACTAAAAAATTTCCGAAACGGTTGGTCATTAACAAATAAGCTTGTGACAAAATTGACTTGAATATGGCCTCCTTTTGTATTATTGTTGCCGATTTTAACTTTTGCTGCAAAAATATGGATGCCTGTTGATCTGTGTCTTGAATAATTCGATTAACAAGTAACTATAAAAGTCGTTATCAGATATTAAGTACATAGTATGCTGATTCGTATATTTGTCATTAAAAATAAACGAGTACTCACATCCCAGTTGGTATTTACATTCTTGTCTAGTATTCGACGGTAATCAACAACAGTGTAACCATGCTTCCTCTCAGCATTAAATGAAATTGTATTCTAGTCAAACACGAGGTTAAGCATGTGTAAGGAATAATAATAATAACAACAAAATAAAATAAGGAGAAATCTCTGTTTTTTGGCCTGATATTTACCTCTTCCGTCCATCTGCGACCTATTAGATTATTTTCATTATATTGTGATCTTTTTGCATCGAACGATTTGCTGATGTCATGATGCTCATTTAAATTTGACAATCTATTCGTTTATTATACAGTTCGATCAGTCTTGTAAATTGATTAGTGCCAGGAATGATAGTTACTTTTTTTTATTTTCCGAGTTTTCTTCCAATGCTATTTCTGATTGTTTGACAAGTGAATGATACAGGCTTAACTCATTTTGCTTTGCATTCAACTTTATCAATTGAGAATCACAGAGCTGATTAGCAAGTGCAAGGCGTTGCTCAAGGTCCTGTATCTCCATATCTTTCCCAGCAATAATGGATTGAAAATTAGTTATTGCTATACGTTTCTAACAAATCAGAAGTGTAAATTTTCTTTTCCAACAAATCAAGATGAACGAAAAAGTACCTTTTCCAACTCCATGTTGATAACACTGACATGTCTTGATAACTGTTGAATCATTTCTGTTGACTCTTGTAACCTATGTCGTAAAATTTCAGGAGATGAACTCTCCAAGTTTTCAAAAATAACATCAGAGTGTAGTGTATGGATAGAATCCGAATACATGTTAAATTCAGTGGAAGCATTTGTTTGGTGCAATATTGGTGACACTGAAGACTAAAATAAATGAATGATCGACAACGAGGAGAAAAAGTAGGTTTAATCATAACAAACAAATAGCCGACATAAATAAATTCAAATAAATGTACCTTGTGTTGATTGTATAGTTTATATGCATCATCTTTATAGCATTCTTCCTTTGGTGAAAGTGTACCGGATGACTCGAGATCTACCATCATACTTAAAAAAGATTCTGGAGGAGAAGGCTGATAGTTATATCGCTCTATTTCTTCTCTAATCGCAAAACCATCAAACTTGAATTGATGCAAAACCTCATTATTTGTTGATTTGTTTCCAAAGAGCGAAGGGCTACGAAAAGGAGAGTCGAATGTATCATAACTTGGTCGATGATGCTTTTTACTATCAGTAATGGTATGTTGGTTGGTGGTATCTGATGCAGCAAGCATGAATTACAATTTAATATACTGGAGTGTTTATTTTGGTTTGATTTAGATATGTATCTGTATGTATGTGTGTATTAGATTTTATCGTATAAAAAATAAATGAATATAGTATTGACAAATAAAAATAAAAAAGTAATGAAAATTAATCAAAAAGCAAAAGAAAAAGGTCAAAGTTTGACTAAAGCAATTGTAACACTACATTTATATAAGAAAGTTCATTTTTAAATACTGAGGGAATTCTCCGTGATTATATGTATATATACATTTCATTTAATTTTACTCTTTGAACTCCTCAACGCCACTTCCGTTTTCGAGCACCTGGATTTGTAAAAATCTTAATTATATCTTTAATTGTCTGACATCCAAACTCCTTGTTTTCTCCTTAAAAAACAGTATGACAACTGTGATGATCAAATATAAATAACAAACTTCCTGTACAACCAAGTCCCCGTTTCTTTTTAAGCTCTAATTTAAGCAACTCAAAATATATGATTCAAATCAGAAGTGGATATGGTACTCATTGAGGTGCTATTTGATTTTTGAACGGCACAAATACTGTAGCTGTATAGAATATTGCCTAATTCAGTGTTTATAAAAAAAAGGCATAATATAAAGACATCTGTCTTTGCTCCCTTTTGCTCTTTCTAGATTTGCTGCATCTTGGCGGGGATCTGCTTCCAAGTAACGAATTCTAAAATTGCTGATAACAAAAGAGAGAGAGAGAGAGAAAAATAGACAGATAGTAGTGCTGCAACAATTGATCAGTGTGGTGTTTTTAAGAGTCTAATTAAAAGTCGATAGCAATTTTATTTAAATAAACTTTGGATAGAGTGAATGTTGTGTTGCCCCACAGATCAAAGTGTGACCTTTTCTTTATACTCAAAAAGCATGATAAATGGATCAAGTATATGGCACTATTTTGCGTCGAACGATGCCCACTATTCATGATATTGTTGGCATTCAATTTGAACATAGTTTTAAAATAAGGAAGAAGAAGTTTGCGTTCCATTGTTTTTTAGTTGTATAATTCTACTTTTATCAAGGCGAGTGCTGAATTATTATAATAAAACAAAATATCTAACACGATGTTCCGGCTCTCCTGAGGAAGCAATGGATTTGTGTATTAAATATACAAAACTGGAAGAAGTATCAATTAAGGAAGAGCCCACCAGAGTATAAAGTATAATAAATCTTTCATAAATATATTGAGCATTTTGCAATGAGAAGTGTTGTAAATCTAAATACATCTTTGGTTTAACCAGCTCAGAATTAAATCACATTCTTTTGATCCAAGGTAAGCTTTAGGAAGCACCTTTATCAAGAAAAAGTTGAGGAGCTTCTGTACAAAAGAATAAAGCGACAAACTGGATTCTAAATTACGCGAATTTTCAGGAAACCAGCAGAGAAATAGGAATGTGATGGCAGTTTCTCGAAACTTGATGTGGAATCTGGTAAGCACATGGTTTATGGCATTTTACTTTTCCTTTTTGGTATCATATTTTGTATGAAAGGGCTTTTATTTATAATTAAAAGTCGCAAAACATAATTTGATATTATGACAAGCTTGTTACTTATTAAGGAGATACCCTTCCACAGAAGAGAACCGTGGCGTAGACAAGGCTCAATTACATAACGCCCGACAACAGTATAATTCCTTCTAGATTTTGATCCGTTAGTCCCGATCAGAGTTGACTAAAAAAAATCGTAGAGACTCATCTACACTCATATGGTCGAACCATGAATTCGAGCTCCCATGACAGTGGAGATGATGAGAATGAACGAGTATAACATCTTGTTTTTATGACTTTTATTCTTTAAAAATAAAACATCAACAATTAAAATATAAAATTCCTTTTGATCAGCTATTATCTTTAAAAAAGGCATGTGAACAACTCACTCATTCTCAGTGAAGCATTATGATTTGTTGGATGGGTAATAAAATGATAAATAATCATATAGAAAAATTTGATATCATTCGTTTCTATTCGGAATGATTATCACTGAATCCGGTGATCCGTTTAAAATGGATATTCTATTGAGCTTCAGCTTATAAAGCAAGCGAGATTATTAAAAGAGGGAAATTCTTTGATATCAAAATTTATAATTGCCTTATCCAAAATTAGCAATCGTACAATCAAGATGAGTTTATAAAAAAGTGAATTGCTACAAGTAGGACTGGGTTTTGTGGATAATTATTTTAGATAATGGTTAATAGCTTCATTTTCATTTTTATTCCGGTTAAGATATACTTCTTCTTGACTGCCTTGATTTAATTACTTTATTACCAAAAATAAAATTATTTTAATTCCAGAAAGCAAAAAAAATATATATATATATATTGACAGGATGCTATTTTTAAAATATTATCGAACGAAAATGGAACTTCTTATTACCATCAATTAAACAAAAATAAAAGCAATTTTTATTTTAATGAAGTGTACGAATAATAGCACTAATAAAGTGAGGGAAAACGGGGACATTTATGCCCATGACCACTCAATATCAACTCTACCGTCAACAAAGTCGGCAATTTTTCCGAAGGCTTTGGGGCTGAGATCGAGACTGCCTTTTTTGCACGGGGGACAGGCTTTGTAAAGTATACTTTGTTAGAATGGCTTGAACTCATAGTACTATAAATAAATCACTTACTGTCGACTATTGTAACTGTTACAGTGCCTTTAGGGCCCTTGACATTGGCTTTTTTACCACAGATAGGATTTTTGTTGGGGTTATCACCGTTATTCATTTGAGGGTCATTCTATATCCAAACAGTTAGTCAAAATAATCAGAGGAATATTAGTGACAAACTTACCAAGGCAGCAATGAGATCAGTATCTTTTGACGTAATTCCACAGGAACCTAGGCCAGTATTGTAGTATGTACCGTCACCTGAAAATTCATAGCTACCAGAGCTAGAAGATGAGGAAGAGGAAGTTGCCTTTGATGTAGTCTTCTTGGTAGTAGTCTTCTTCTTGGTAGTAGTCTTCTTCTTGGTAGTAGTCTTCTTCTTGGTAGTAGCCTTCTTGGTGGTGGTCTTCTTCTTGGTAGTAGTCTTCTTGGTGGTTGTCTTTTTCTTGGTAGTAGTCTTCTTGGTGGTTGTCTTTTTCTTGGTAGTTGTCTTTTTCTTGGTGGTTGTCTTTTTCTTAAGAGCGCTAGTCTTTTTAGCAGTCGAATCTACCTTTTTGACTGTTGTCTTTTTTGTAGAAGCTGCTTTCTTAGCAACTGATTTTTCTTTCGAAGAACTGTGCTTTTTTGAATGTCTACTCTTGTGCTCACGGCCATGTCTATTTTTGTGTTTCTTTGAGCTGTCATGGCATCTCTTTTCGAACTTTCTATGAACACTACGCTCAGTCAACTCCTGGCCAGCCAAGGATTCAACATTCACTGATTTGACATTACTGAAATCGACAATAGAACCACTAACATCGGATGAAATAGGGGCAGATTGAACGTTTAGTAGCAATGTACTAGTAAGGATTGTGGTGGTTAAACCAAAAAGAGAGGAATGGGAGAAGCGCATTATAAAGTTAAAAGACTTCTTTTGTTTCTTGTTTGTTTTTAGGGTTCGAAAAAAAAGGGGGGGAAATGAATAGTGACCAAAAAATCTCTCTTTTATATTGAATGAGCGGCACCAACATGCTCGGTCCAAGTTGTATTATAATGTTTATTACTATGTTGTGCAAGTTGATCTAGCGACTCTATAAAATAAATTACTTCGCCAATCAGAGATGATACGGAACCGATCTCAATAAAGTTAATGAGCTCTGTTCATAATAGCTTTATCGTGTAACAACTCATTAGTCCGCTCAATATGGAAAAGTTTGAAGAACCGAATTTTGTCTTGACAATTTTTGACTTTACTTGTTGAAGGATAAAACCTTTTAAAAATCAAAGTTACACGACACTAGCCTTGTGAGAGGCAAGAAAAATAATAGTTGAAGCAAATTAACAAATGTACTTTGCTCAAATGATTACTTTTTATTTTTCTAATTTTTATAAAAGTAGTATACCCGGCTTTTGTTTTATTTCGATATTGTTTTGTCTCACTTAAATACACATTGAAAATCTGTAAGAGAAAAAAAAATCGCTTGTCAAAAGTGTCCATTGTTGCTGTCAATTCTAGCATTATATCCAATGTGTTTAATTATACTATTAATTTATGTTTATTTTGTGTATTCCATTTGTTGATCATGAGAATCGTCCTTAAATATAGATTCCATTCCATAAATCTAATCAGCACAAAGTCCAGTACATCTAGATTTTTGAAAGATTGTAATCACTTTTTTTATTAAATTTTTTTATATATTAATGGTTCCTGAGTTTTATTACATATTTTATTGATAAGCAAACAAACAAATATACGGAAATGAATTGTTTATTTATTTGTTTTGATTCAATTGAGATTATTCTATATTTACTAGATTGTGCAACCGTTTACCAATAAGATATGTCTTATCTCGTACACTACGTAACCAAACCTGCAAAAGACGAACCGTTACCAAAAAAGCAAGCAAAAGACACGCGCAACAAAACACAATAGGGTAAGTACATCGGAATATCAATATTTTTATCTGTGGATCACTAATTGCTATAAATAATAGAAGAGACACTCATGTTACAGTGCTATTTACATATGCAACAAGAAGAGCTTACCTAGCAAATGTGTTATAGATAAACTCAAACCAGCCGGTGTTACTATAATCATTGAGACAATGGTCATTGCAGGAATCAAAGACTTTTTTAATGTTATCTTCATATCAGTGTTAACAAGATATTCCCAAGTTAATTGGTTTGCTAATGTCCTTGTTGTATTATTTGAAATGACACTGGTAATTCCATAAAACAAACACAATGTAGTAAGACCAAAGGCCCAATCCTATGGTTTATATACAAGTTTCCAATACTCAAATGAATAACTCTTGATTCCTTTTCTTTCCAGCAAAACTCCCTCTTACCTCAAGTAAATTTACACAAAGTGAATGTACATCCTTTCCGGACAGTCTCAATGGCATAAGTATATACAGATCTAAAGATATTCCAATCATTATGGGTAAAATAAACCCAAACGATGTTGTTATAAATAGTAAATGAAGAAGCTATATATGTATATTAATATAATTGTTATTATTAATGATGTATTTATATAAATCATTTTTGTTAATTCCATACTTTTATAATTCGATTATATATATACATAGTTACAGAGCTTGGGTCGATTATTCGTCCATTATCTTCAAAAAAGGAATGCTTCTGGGCCACCCAATTCATAGAATAACTCATCATGATCATAACAAACGAGCCTAAGCCAAATGAATAAATATCATGTAAAGGCTCACTAGTTGTCAAGAAGGTATTAAATATATTTCGTCCCAATAACACTGTGATTATTTGAGAGAATGTTAGTACACAGCGATAGACATTGGCACTATCATTATCATTATTATAATTGTAAATTTACATGGAATCACGGAAAAAGAACAAACCAAAAGGGACCCTGAAAGCCAAAACAAGAATAAAAATACAGATATTCTGGTCTTAAAAAACGGGGGGATATATACAATTGTTGTATACAAATCTACAGCTCCAGGCTGAGGAACAGCAGGATGACCCAACTGTCTTTCTATTTCATCTAAAGGTTGGAAAGTGACAGGGTCGATTGGGATCAGCATCCTTCTGTCAGACAATAAAGATATATTATCCTGTTTTGGTGCAAGTACAAGAATTCCATCCTTTCGAAACTCAACATTCTGATTTGACACTGGGTTTTTATTTTTCGAGATCCAACTGAACCATGACTTGTGAATGAAGACACCTTCTTCATCAGGATAGCGACCACCAAACATATATGATGTTAATCGTAAGTGGCGAGACGCGATATGCCACCAGGAAGAGAGTGCTTTTTTCGAAAACTCGCGTGGAACCATGTAGTTTATTATTGGAGGCAATATGAACTGAATAGCTAAAAGATCAACCGGGAGGGTAGAAAATGGTGTACTTGATATAAGGTTAGTCATGAAACGTTTTTAAGCCTATCTTTTCTCTTTTTTCTAAAATATTAATAAATAAATTAAATAAATTAAATAAACTTACTTGAATGACCACAAGACAGGATATATTCCACTATATTTACTAATTAGTAAAGTGGCCAGTCCCATCCCAATCATTAAAAGTATAAAGTATATAATTGCACTTGTACACATTTTCTTTATTGAAGAAAGTATTGGTCGCTCAGCCATCTCCTGGACAGGGTGAAACTGAGGATCATTAGGATTATTAATGAACCACAAAACACCAGGTCGGATCACTTCGCGAACGAGCACGATAAACGTAGAGTACTGGAACACAAAGCCTGTTCCAACAAACCAGTGCAAAAAGATGCCAGAATATGGGTTTTTTACCAAGAAATCGAGTCGGCCCTGAAAAGAGCAGCCAGCAAATAATGGAAGCGTGGAGACATCAATTAATATACCGCAGACAGTTGGAAACAAGACCAACTCCAAAAAGATACAGACAAGCACTTTTAGAAAAACCCCTTGCTGCCTAAGGATCTCATTTGTACTTCCAGGTCTAGATGTTTTGCTTTTAGACAGGTACCATGATCCCAGTGTTATTAATAGAATGTATCCAAACAGTGTGCACACGATGCGATCAATCCCTCCTTTTCTTAATGCGCATTCACCCCAACGTTTTAACACTGCAACGAAAACCTGGCGAGCTGGAACTTGGTATCTTTTTACTGAGTCCACAGTCATTTTTACTACGAAGGCTGAATTCAGGCCAAAGTAATCAATGGAATTTGGTGTGTGAATGTATTCGAGAAATGGATTTTTAACCGACCGGACAAACCAAGAGTCGCAAAGTGTAAATAATGAATTATTGCGTAAAGCGTTTACAGCTGGATCCAAACAAAATCGCAAGACATCAAACAAGTGAGAAAACTGAAAGAGAATCAAAGATCTGCCAATGACATAAGGAATCCAGATTGTAACACATAAACAAAGGTTGATCATGAGGTACATTAACACTGAGTTCTTTAGTAATATAAATGGATTTCCACGAATTCCAATAGCTTCAAGTACACCGTCAATGTCTTCTACAATATCAAATGGACGCTCTCCATTATTATTTGCATCTTCTTCGTTGTTGTCGTTTTGAGCTATTTCGTCTTGCTGGTTTTCGGTTGCTTCTTGATTCAAGTTGCTTGGTGGATCCCGGTTAAAGTAATCGAGTCTCTCAGCAGCTATCGAGAAATCACTGGCCCTCCACGTTTTACTGGCCAAAGATGACTGTCGAATATCCCTTTCATAACTTGTACTTGGCGGGTTTTTGTTGGTGCTTTCGAGACCTTGTTGATAATCTCTCCAACTGACAAACGGTGACTGAGCCCCACTTGTATATAGTGCATCATCCGATTCATCATCATCATCATCATCATCACCAACATCACGATCATCATTATTTACCATGGCGGAAACTCTGGGTCTATTTAAGTTTAGGTGAAATCCTGATGATGTCGATTCACTGGCGTTCTCAGCAATATCGGGATGTTCTATTGAATTACAAGACATCGATCGAGACAAGGTTCTGTTTGTACGGCGAGCATCTCCACTAGACTCTGATTGAACATCAATCAATTTTCGGCGTCTTTCAAGTTCTCGTCGAAGTTCTTCTAATCTGGAAGCTATCTGCTCCTTTTCGTCCAAAGGATTTTCATTCATTTCGCCGAAGGAACTTGCTGAAGTTACGGTGCTTTGTTGTTGTTGCTGCTGCTGGAATTGAATATGCTGAGTGTGTTGGTTGGCTTGATCTGTTCTATTTTGTTGGTTTGAGCACGTATTTTGAATAACCCATTCTCTAAACAAATAAGCAGCTACAAAGACAAGCACAACAACGGTTATTATAACTTGTCCCTCAAAGCAATCAGTGAGGAAATGCCTAATATAGCAGAAGGACATAATTACAACAAGGCACTTTTGACATTGGCACATACAAATAAAAACTACTACCTCCAGCTATAGCGTACTGATAACACGCTATTGTCAGTGCTATTTTCGGTTATTGCTTGCTTAAATCCGATGTTCTCTCCACTCCAGAAATAAAACCGCCATGTCCAAAGCGTCGCTGTTGGCAGGGTAACTAGCCAAACACACCCAGCAACGAAGGATCTTAGAAGCAACAAGGCAATGCTCCCTACTGCTGACACAGATTGCCTCATAATAACCTTTAAAGGAATTTGGTTAGGCATGTCTTGACGATATATTGGGGTAAATACAAAAGAGTATTCGCATAGTTCACAATACCTTTATTATGTAAGTATCAAGTATTTATGCAACACACCCATTATTGTTATTACTTACTTTTTCTTGCTATGTGATAACCACTCATCTAGGCTACAAGTCGTTTTAGTTTGAGTTTATGCGTCCAATTTCTTACACTCACCAATCCTGATGAACAAAACGAATGCTGCCAGAGCATTTGCAAGGATGAAACAATGGATGAACAGCTGTATTTCCGCTTCTACATACTCTGCAGATGGCTGAGACCCACTGTAAAGTTAGCGCACTCCTTTTATTTTTATAGCTTTACTTTGTAATTTACCTTGATCTTGATCCATTTCTTTGCCTTGGTAACAACACTAAGAAAGGTAATAATAAAATATGATCCAAAAGTCGAATTGGGCCAACACAGTGAAAAGCAAGTCACACACCGCAAAGTCCAGCAGTGCATTATCTTTTTTCATGTGCAGATGTGACTAAAAAGAGCCATGCGCAGAATATAAAAGTTAGAGACTGGCCTTTATAGCTATTACATTTACTCAGACATGCTGTCTGGTAGTGTAGTTTAGAGAGAAATGAGAATGCCAAGCACCATTTGGTTTTCAAAGGTGGAAAGGTGGAAAGGTGTCACACAGAGCTTCTGTGACGACGATCGCCGATCTGGCTGAGTGAATGTCAATTAAAACCTAATTTATTTTTCTTTTTCCTTCTCTTTTCCTCTTTTTTCTTCATTGTTCTACACTTTCACTACATTTTTACTTAATCCAGTTATACCCTCCTTCAGAATTATGAATAAATATAATAATGATGAGATTTATCATTTTACCAGCAATAAGGCACATCGCCTATCGGACCCTTTAGTCTTGGATGGAAGCAACAGCGACCGATCCAGTCAGCAATACATTGGCAGTGATTTATCTACCTTGTCTTCTGCCGTTGACGACTTGCATATCGCATCAGAGCATGAAAATAACTCAAACTTTGATATTGTGGATAGTTTGGATTACGATGATATCGATGATGGCTTAATAGGTAAACGCTATCCAAGTGAGTAATCATGTCACTGAACAGAAATAAATAATAGACCAAGAAATCCAGCACAGACGAAGAGAAGCATTCATACAAGAATTATACAATACAGAAAAAACATACATTAAATCTTTACAACTTGTTACGGAATTCTATATAACACCCTTGCGTAAAGGTACCAAACAATCATCTTTTAACTTTTTGGGAATGAAAAAAATGGTCTGTACCGAAAGAGAGATGCGCTGGCTATTTGGTAACATCCAAGACATACTAAGCATCCATCATGAAATTATAAGTAGCTTGGAAAAACGGTAACTATAGTTAACTGCTATTCTTGAATATCTTTATTTACTTTTTTTTTATATATATATTTTATCAGTTTAAATATCTGGGGTCCGACACAGATTATTTCGGATATTGTCCAGACCTGGGTAATTCATATTACTTAATAGCGCATCTGTATAACTCTTGTATATTAAGCAATTTTATTTTTAGTTTCCTTTACTCAAATCTTATAATGCTTATTTTGACAACTACGATGTAATGGGAACGACCTATGAAAGATTAAGCCGATATCAACCATTTAAAAAGTTTAGCGAGGTAAGGACAATCCAAACTAATGTATATTATTTTTTTATATATTTCAAAGTAAACTTATATAATAATAATTATAATAATTATAATCATAATCATAATAAAAAAAAAAGGGATTGGAGAAGAATTCTGTACTCAAAGGTACTACATTAATGTCGCTATTAAAGGCTCCTGTTTCATGTATTCCAAGATATGCAAAATTACTGACAGCTTTGGCTGATAGTACTTCACCTATGCACCCAGATTATTCTGGTCTCATGCAGTGCAAGCAACGTATTCAACAGATAAACGATGAGTTACGCCCAAGGTATTTATGAATAATATTCTTACAACAGTCTACATCCAATCAAGTATTGCTTGGATACAAAAGAAAAACAAAATACTCACTTTTATCAACATTTTTAAAATGTAATTTACAGAATTGAAGACGCTAAAAATGTAGATCAGGTTTTGAAAATTCATGAAGAAATGGTCGGTCAGCCATACAGTGTAAAAGTTCAACGCAGACTGCTCTTACGCGAAGATTTCTCAAAAGCAACTGCTAAACTTAATATGGATGAACGAATTTACTTTTTATTTTCAGACATCCTTGTGTTCGCTCGCGTGAAACAATCAGTGTTACACTATAAGGGACATTTGACACTTGAGCGAGCTCGAATTCGAGCTCTTTTATCCGAAGAAACGGACAGCAACAATGAGTGGTCGATAGAAATTACATCGTCTTTTCAAGGTGTTGATACACTCAATACCACTTTTATGGGATCCCCTACGGTACATGTAATGCATTTCTCAAATAAGGAAGACCAAGCAAGATGGATAAAATACCTTGAAGCAGTTGTTGATAAACTAGCACAAACCGCAGTTCATAATAAAGGTAAAAAAAAAATAATACAGAAATCGAGTCATCTGGTTTATTCACAGCACTATTTTTGTTAGTTGCAGTCAGCAAAAGCTCATCCTCTGGTGCCGCTAGAAATGAACTGTCTATATCAAGCGAGTCTAGCAGATCAAATTCATTCAAGAGCTCGGAGAGTAATTAAACTGGCTTAATTGCTCCTTCATTATTAAATATGGAATAGTATTTATTACTAAAGTCCACCTTTGAGAAATCATACTTTTACTTGCATATTTGTCATTTTAAATAGATACCTCTATTCACTTATTTCTTCATATACATTTATAAAACTCTATTTATCAATAATCCGATTAAAAAACATTTTGTTAATTATTATTAGAATTGCTGCCATGCATACTTTATGACTCAGCCTTTTTGAATGTGTAGACCATGTGCCATTACCATGCTTTTAAATCGGATACCAGAACTGATGTTTAAACAATGGAAAGCGTGGTTGTTTTAAGTTGTGTAACATTTATCTGTAAATTATAAGAAAAATCAGCTCGCTATTCATTTGCAAGAGCGGAATTGATTTGGTAGTACAAAGAAGAGAGGTATTTTTCCTTGAAAAAAAACACAAAAGATTTTATATGATACGCCGTTAAAGTTCACCTGTCTTTAAGTGAACAAGATATCATATTCAGTGATTGTGAAAGCAAACTCCAAAAAATAAAACAAGGTGCTGATGAATCAGGGTAAATGCATCATATATCCTGTTTTTGACCAATCATATTGCACATGGATATAAAAGCACTTGGAAGGCCCATAGCTCAACAATAATGCGAATGAGAGGGATGTCCAAAGTGTCTATTTCAATAAAGCTTTCTTGAATCATCGAGCAGCGTGATTGGCCAGACAGTCTTGCACTTTCTCACTCTTCAAATAACGCGTGCTTTTACTATGAATTCCAAGTTTGATAAAATAAATAGTTTTTTTTAGATGTTACCTGTTCGATTTCTTTAATTAAAACATATATTTGAGTATATCTTTCTTTTATTAAAGCAGTTTTTTTTTTTTATATCAAGACCCACATAATCAAAGCTATAATGAATTTAATTGGCTGCCACTTGTCTTTAACATAAACCCCAATTTTGCTTGAGTAAGATATATTCAGCACTGCCACTGAGCCAAATCAATCCTCTTGACTACAGTTGGTTTAGTATCGTTTTTTTATAAAGTGATACCATATTTATTATGAAACTATTTCGTCAGCCTATAAAGCCGTTTTAATCGAGAAAAAAAAAGCGGTCAAGATGGAATGAATACAACCGCTATAATACGTGGATGTTGTTGCTTCATTCAAGAAAGGTTATTTTTGAAAATGATAAACTAGTTATCATCAGGAGATGCTTTTTTTCGTCATTGTTTGTTTCTGTATGTTCATGTAGATTAATTATTGCTCTATTTTAGAGAAGAAAACTGTTTATTTTATTTTATTTTACAGCGAACAGCATACAACTTTTTTTATTATTATTTTTTCTTTCTCTTGCTATTTCCTTAAGAAAATAGTCAAGATATAATGAGCACAGTTCCATAATAAGTGGATGTCATTGCTTCATTCAAAAAAGGTAATTACTTAGAATGATAAACTAGCTATAATCAGGAGACATTTTGCTTTCATTGTCTGATTAATTGTTGCTCTCTTTATTAAAATATAAATTTTTATTTTTTTTAAGTTTTTTTTTATTCCTTTCTTTTACTTTCTATTATTATTTATCATCCTAAAAACGAAAAACAAACCGACCTTATTTCCTCACAGGAATGCCATCATCTACCTTAAATCACTGTAAGTATGATAAAGTATGAACTAAAGTAATAGACTGATAACATTGTATTTTATCATCATCTATAGTGAAAAGTGTAGCCAATGTGAGATACTTCAAATGGTATATCAAGACACTGTCGCAATATTATGAATGGCAATAATAAGCCTGGGTAAGTTTCAAAATACCATCTAGCTTACAACTTACAAAAAATAAAAACGCTGGTATTCATTGTAAAATCTGTAATAAATGCTTTAGAAAAATTAATTCGGCTTACTTGAGGAGTACAGTCAAACCCCGATGTCACTCGTCGAGAAATTGCCATCCTATCCATTAATATCGCCACTTGGTGAAATTGAACTCTGTTGTCAATATCTCGACCCTATCCTATTCAGCATGTTCAACGATTATTCAAGTAATGTAAATTTTCGTTGGCCCAACCTCACTCTTCATGATGAGGCAGCCCAAAGTAATCAAAGCTCGCGGCGCCCAGGTGCAACCATGACCATGCTGGATAAGCTACTGCTTGTACTATCAATTTATGATCAATGCATTCCTAGCCCCACCCATAACCCTCCTGTTGAATGGTAGCGAGAAACTTTGAGTTACCCCGATTTTAAACATGACGCACATGCTACCTGTAGCAACAAAGCTACAACAAGATTATGTTTTAAGTAGCTTGTAAATGCTCATTATGCTCAAAATAAACAACCATTATGATTGATATCATGATTATTTTTTTTTTTTTATCTTTGGATGGTTATTGATTTAAATATGGTTGTACAAGTAAAAATATGTGAAACGATGATATTAATGTAAATTCGCAATAATGTACAAAAGGGATTTGCTAGATTAATTAAAGTATTAAGGTATTTGTATAGCTAATTGTAATCAAGAGCTGTTTAAAAGTGTAGGGATAAGGGGGGATTATTGTGTTTTTGTGTAAGAGCTATCATCAGTGTGAATAAGAGAGCCTTTTGGTTTGTTTGTTTGTTTGTTTGTTTACTTACTTCCCGTTAATTGCTGCTGGTGATACTGCTGTTGCTGTTGCTGTTGCTGTTGCTGTTGCTGTTGCTGTTGCTGCTGTGTAGCAGGCATTGTCATTTGCATGGTTGGATTAGAGTTGGATACACCATTAACAGCTGCCGCAATCATTCCATTTGTCATTGCAACTGCTTGTTGTTGAGGTGTCATTCTAGATCGGCTATTTTGACGTCTTATTTGGTTGTCAACTACAGGTGAATGAACATTACCATTTTGTGGCTGTGACTGTTGCTGCTGCGGTGGTGTCTGCGATTGCGGACGTGGTTGGTGCTGGGGTATTTGTGGTTGTGGTTGTGTAGAGCGCATAGGCATTGTGGGTGTGGATGATTGATTAGAAGAAGCACTAGCAGCAGCTCTATTCTGTAGGTTCATCATATTTAGTGGAGTTAAAAAAGGAATGGTGACAAGATGGCGAAGCTCAACCTCTGACAAAAGCTGGGCGCGATGTTTTAACAAAGGGCTATTCATCTCGTCCACCTCCATATCATCCGATTCAATGTCACTATTGTCAGAGTCGAATTGGAACCTGTCATACCCATTTTCATCTATTGATTCATCGTTCTTTGGTCTACTCTCTCGATGCGAAAATCCAACTCGATCAATAAAGATACGGCCACCACGACCCACACGTTTTCTGAAATGTCGTTGTGTTGATAAAGGCGGACTTGAAGGGACAGATGATGTTGATGTTGATGATGATGATAAGGGTTGATAGAATTGTTTTGGCGTTGAAAGTGGGAAGGGTTGATAAGGAGCCTGAAAATAAGGATTGAAAAAGTCAATACCACACAGATGTATTGAAATATTTATTATATTTAGTAGTTACCTCTGTGATGTCCTCATATGGGGCATCTAGTTCTCGTTTACGGGAAAGTTCATTCTCGATTGCTTGCTGTATTGGTGACTTTTCATGATCTCTTTTAAGTTTATTAAGGGTGATTTTAATAGTTGCCCTGTTAAACATGGATAGATCATAGGTGAGTGGATTATAAACCAAATGCACTTTTACAAGATGACTTACCCTGATCCTTCTGCTGAAATTTTCCTCTTCTTTTTTGACATGAATATTAAATCGTCATCCTCCTTAATGCCTAATGTGCGCTGATACTCGCGTAATTTACATTTTTTATCAAACACAGTGTGCTCCAAAACAATGCCTTCTTTGCGAATCTTCTCGCGTCTCAACACCATCTCCAGCAAGTTGCGCGCAGTTTCCATTTCTGATCGTAGCTTGCGTAAACGTTCCAGTGATTGCTGGTCAGTACGTCTCGTCTTGCGAACAGGTTTTGTTTCTCTACGTCGAAAGCATACATACGGATCTACTTCATCTTTCTGTGCCTCTTCAGACTTTAGCTGAGGGACAATTGACTTTCCAAGGCGTTTCTGGCGGCGTTTAAGCCAATGCTGGTATACAGTGGAGACGTTTGGCAAAGTCTTGAGTTGAGAGTAGTCAGGAACGTGCTTCATAAAAGTATTGTAATCAGGTAGCTGGCTTGGATCCTAAGAAGAAGTAATAAAACATTAGCTTACGTAACATGGTTACACTTGCATAAACCATCAGTACCAGATAAATATGCGGCCAGTGAGTATCAGTGAGGGACTCGAATTCCCACATCATCTTTTCAAAATCATCCTCTGAAAGTGAGTGTTGCTTGTTTAGATCGCTCAAATAGGCCTCATCTTCCTCATCCATCAAGTAAGGGCAGCCACTACAGTCCTCAACCGTTGTTGAGAATCGAATCAAGGTAGAGGGCTCTTTATACTTCTTTTTATGGAGGCTTTCATATTCTTCCGCTGGCACCCAACGAGAAGCATCTGGAGTGGGAATATATTTCTCAACCTTGGAGCCAGTTGTAACAGCTGCTTGGGCAGCAGATATCGCTGCTTGTAGATCATGCTTTTTTTTTATAGGAAAAGGAAAAACAATTAATACCTCGGATATATTTTAAAGCGGTTCTCACTGTAGAGTAAAAAAAAATGCACACCCATTCTTTTTACCTTGGCAACAGCAAGCACGCACTGAGAAATATCAGTAAAAACCTACCTCTTCCTCTTCTTCTTTCTCCACGCCAGTCTCTATCTGAGCCACAGAGCGCTGGATATTGGCGATATCATTGATATCCGGAAGTTCCTTTTCTTTGTAAATAGGGAGTGGGTGTTTGGGAGAGAGCTTCTTGACTCTAAAGCGAGAAACCATCTGGTTGGTCATCTTGACTAATTAACTGAGCTTTTATGAATGCACTTTCCAGATGTTGGTTCTCTTGAAAGTTTCTTGTTAATTAACTCTAAACTGAGACTATTCTCCTTCCTTTTTGTTATTTATTATTATTTTATTTCTCCTGTGTTCTTCTATTTTTTCAAACTGGCTGAAAAAAATTTGTATATTTGTATTATAAAATTTTATCACATCCTCGCAAAAGAGAAAAAAAATAAAAAAAATATTACGTCATCACCGACCTAAATAATTTTATAACCAATCACAGTCGAGTTTGCAGGTTTTTATTTTAGGAAATTGTTTTACACTTTGGATATAATTGTCAGAATTCAACTGGTAAATGCAGTTACTTACTTACTTGGCACAATTATACGGCTAACTCCTTTTTTTTTGTGGATTCAAATGGATCAGAAGAATCAAAACACTTTTCAAGCAAGGCTGGTTACCGTTATTTTTTGTAATGTATTTGTACTTTGTGTTGCGCGGATATCCTTGCTCGTCCTTCCTTATAGTTTAGATATTGTTCTCGTCAGACACTGACATTATGGTCTCGAGAACGGTGTTCCCATCAGCCCAGTCAGTCACAGCTGATAGTTGAATATTACTTTATTGTAACCTATCGGTACAGGAGCGCCCGAACGTCAATGGGAGGGAAGCCTCACATCGGCAATCTTACATTCAAAATATAATCCAACCAGCTGGTTTCAAATGGGGAAGTATCGAATTCATAATTACTGTGTACTTTAAATTATACTGATTTATTTTTGATAGGATAAGCAAAGTAGTTATTCTATAAAAATCTTGTTTTTATTATGGTGGCGAAGGTGGCGACTTTTCTGAAAGTGGATCCAAAGGCTCTGGTGGCAAAGATGGATCTGGAAAAAAAGCTGGCTCCAAGGGTGACAACTAATCTGCAATCGAATATACCGTACTGCAATACTTTAATTTACATCTTGGAGCATCACCGTTGATCGTAGTTCTTAAACTTCAAGGCACTGTCTTTTTCCAGAAACTGAAAAAAAAAAAATTAAAATAAATGAGAAAAGTTTTCAAATTAATGAGAAAATAATGTTACAAAAAATTGATATAAAGGGTGGAGGTGAAGCTTTTATTAATCACGGACATGACAGTAAAATAATGGAGTTATGTCTAAATATTGCTTTAATAAGAGTTGGTGTATTAAAAAACGAA
>VCJI01000375.1:20339-32788 GCA_024139395.1 Backusella morwellensis | reverse complement strand
AAAAAAAAAAAAAAAAAAAAAAAAAAAAAAAAACTCCACTCATTTCCATATCTTCAGTGTAAAATTACCACTTTTATCATATAAACAACTCGGTGGAGTAAGGAATATATTTCTGTAAAAGGAAACCTATATCTGAGTTGGCCTGAAAAATTTATAAATTGGCCAATAATATCTTCTTTGCTCAGAAATCCAGCTAAATTGAAAGTGGTAATTTCTTTTGGGCTTGTTCTAACCGGTGTGTAACATGATTTATTTTTATAACATTTAACAACAAACAGCCACATTTGTATCCCTCTTTCATTTTTATTTTATTTTTTTAACTTTTGTTTTTTAGTTTTTTATTATTATTCACGAAGATCAAAAAAATAAAATGGGATTTTTCTTAAAATTGGTATGATCGATGCAGCTTCGATGCAAGCTAGTTTTTTAAATTTATTGTATATGTAGAAAGAAAGGCTATCAAAATACTGGTGGTCTAAAGCATACCTGGGCCTAGCCTTTTTCCAAGTGATTATTGCTCTTGCTTTGATTTTACCGGTCTTTGCCAACGTTCGAAACATCAAAAACCAAAGTGAAGGAGGAAGCGGCAACAAATCTGAAAAAGTATATTTAGAAAGCATAGCATACTTATTCTTTGAAGTCTGGAGACTATGGCTTGTATTAGACGGTGTATGTGAAATAGAATAATATTTTAAAAAACACAAAGCTTAGACTGACCACAAAAATATCTCTTTTTTTTGAAAAATTATGTCAATAGATCGTTCAAATGAATTCCTTAACAATCTATGCTACAGCAGTGTTGACCATATTTTCGTTCGGTTTAAGCGTCTCGGTAAAAAAATAGAAATAATCGCTCTTTTAAAGTGGAGATGCACTTTAAATTTTAAGTATGACAACAACAACGGTTCCTAACCTATATTATTTTTTATATTATTTTTATTTTAGGCATGTGTTGAGTCTGTACGATGGGCGCAACATATTGATATTGAGGACCAGAAACTACTGTTAATAGATAGAAACCTTCAAATCGCACTCAGTGTTATTGTATTTTTATTAATCTTCCCTAATCTTTGGGTTGCGCACTTCAAGTTGACAAAAGACTTTGGTTGGGGAGTATATAAGAAAATCGGTGGCAGTGTCATGTTGCAAAGTAAGAATATAGTTTGTTTTTTTTTTGTGCGCAGCTAAACTTACTTTTTCCTTCCTCCCCGAATCTAGGAATTTACAAGACAGTTCAATGGTTTTCACTCATCTTAAAACTTGATATTTTCTTCGAATTTGTTTTCCTCGTTCTTTTCATGACAGCAACAAGAACAGCATATGAGAGGGAGATCTTGACCAACACTTACTTTATTCTTGCTATTATTTTATGCATTGCCATGCTCATATCATTACCAATGGTTAGAGAAGCAATCGCACGAGAGAGTCATGTGCTGATGGTTATTTTCTTGTGTATCCAAACTCTTTTCGTTCTCGCTGTCATCATCACCCTTAGCCGATCAAGCGATTCAGGAAAAGCAGAGACCATTGTTCATGCGCTATTTCTTGAGTGGTATGAATTCGCAATTTACTGTAAGTACATGCTAAATTTAACAGGTAAATGTGAGTATCTATTTACTAACAATATTGTATCATTTGCTAGTTATCTTGTCTTTGATTATGGTTATCGTAAGTGATGGCTTTTTTTTCTGTTTTTCATATTCTAATCAACTATATCATAGGTAACAATTGTAGCTGCAATCCTCTGCGAAGTTAATTTCGGAAAAGGATTGAAACCTCATGGTAAGCCACCCCAGTCTCTTTTTTTTTTAGAGAAACGATTCAATATATTAAACCATGTATTCTTTTTTAGTTCAATGGAGATTCATGGGCTTAAGAGAAAGTAAAGAAGGAGAAACCCCAAACAACCAAGCGGAAGTGTCAAACGGGTTATTATTTACGAAAGTAGATATGCCTATTGATGATGATTAGGCTAATCGCTGAAACACCATATTCCCTCTCTTTATTTATGTAACTCAAAACACGAAAACAAACACAAACATTGTACTCTATCTCTTTCACAAACTCTGTATTTGATAAAAAGAAAAAAAAGAGAAAAATACGAAGGAAAACTTCTGTCATATCATTTACTTCTATACATTTTATTAATAATAAATACATCACACCCTTTTATTAAAAGGAGTTCCCTTTTCTTTTTTTTTAATATTAAAAAAAGTTAATATTACTTAATTTGATTAAAATTACCCACCAGTAAATTGACTATTTTTGTTAGTGCCTGACATTTTTCTTACATCATTGAAACTCAACTGACATTTAGTTATAAATAGACACTTTCTATTGTTTATAACTTTAAAAAGTCATTTTCCTGCAAACAAAGTTATTACATTGAAACAAATGAACTCGTCATAATAAGGAATGGTTCATAAAAGATTGCAGTTAACGTTGGTATGTTATAACATTGTTTCTGCTATCGCATTTTCTGGATATTGAGTTAACAAGATGGCCTATACTGGTCTTAATTGTGAAAACGTATCGAAAGTAATATATCCTGAAACAAATAAAAAAACGCTTTTCAAGGAGATGGCCGTGGTATCATTTATCGGTAGTTCTTTTTTTTTCGATATCTACTGGTACTTTATTTTCGGTGGTACGAAGACTTACACATTATTTCATTAATAAAAATAGAGAAATAAAAGTTACAATGCTTTGTGATGTTTATGCGAAATCAATGAATCAAGTATGACATTTCTTGACCCTTTTTTTCTACCCCGTTTGTCTAATCGTCGATAGGGATATTCATTTTTAAAGGCGGCTCGATATCTATCCCTTTGTCAAAGGAGCCATTGTCCATGCTCGTTGAATATCTTTGTTCTTTCATTGTAAAACCCCATTGAACTAAAGAATACCAACGATAATCAGTCTTTTTTTTTTCGTATTGCTATTAAGTTCACTTACCATGCTCTTTTAATGCTTTACCAAAGTTCATTTGACACCTCAACGCAAAACAAATTGTAAACTACAACAGCAGAATGTAAATAGGAAAGTTTAAAAATGAGAGTTGTTAACTTACAAGAGAAGCGACTATTGAACATAGCACTATAAGAATTTGACAAAATTAGTCTTCACATTCATATTTATATTGGAATGGGAAAGCTTACCAAATGAAAAATAAGCATACCACCCTAATAGATAGGTCCCGTTATTGTACTTGAACGAACATATAATAAAATTAACCAGATATGCCAATATAAGCATTTGAGATAGAACAAAAACAGTCATCATGGCATGACTCTCGCGCGATAAAGAAAATCTACCTAGTAGAAGGCTCAAGAGACAGAATGGCACCATGGAACCACTTATAAAAGTAAAAATATTGATCTGATGTTGAACTGCACCTGAGAAAAGTAGGAGTAAAAAGATGAATTCAAAAAATATGTCTATTTTTAGTATAAGTGAGAAGTATTGGGCCTTAGTGTACATCCCTGGGCAAAAGCAGTACAGTATACATGATGAGTTTCTTTCTTATGTCTATAAAGTAAAATATTAAAGTACTTACTTTGCAATTCAACACTCCCTCCAATCTTCTTGTAGACCTCCCAACCAAACTCTTTTGTAATTTTATGCATGAAAAAAAAGGTTGGGAATAAAATGCAAAAAATAAAGCATGTCAAAGTTATTTGTAATGTTCTATTCACCAGTTTGATGTCATCGTATGATACCTGTATCCATTTGTAAGATTCAATGATCATCTATGCAAAAATTCTAAATGTTAAAATCAACACATTCAAAATCTCGAGTGATTCTCACCATTGAACTAAAAAGAAGGGAGAACGTTGTGAATAATGCAGATGCAACAATTGTTCTTGAATTCATTCTTGCTATCTGTAGATTAAAGTATGTGAATATGATATTATAATATCTATAGCATGATTCATCCAGACCCCATCAAATGCAAGAATAAGTCTCCATGTTTCAAATAAAACAAAGGTCAAAGTTTCGATCCATATTTTTATTGCTTTGTGCGGATCTTCATCTTTTTCTTGGATCTGCTTTATATTGAATAGAGTTGGAATAAGAAGACCCAGAACGCCTACGACTTGAAAAACAGCCAGAAAAATATACGCTTTACAAAATCTTGACTTGTTTATTTTCTCTCCCTTGTGCAAAATATGGTACATCAATATCATTTTCAAAATACATGTAGCTAATGTTTTACCAGTTTTTGAAATAAAAACATATTCTTTAATAGAAAATAAGCGAAGAAAGAGAAGATAAGTTTAATAATGCATGTTGAAGATAAGTAAATTTTCAATATCATGTGATAGTTAAAAGGGGAAAATACCAACCTGACAAAGTATTTTATATTTTATCTCTTTGACACCATCTACTTTGTGCTTATTTCAAATAAAAAAAAAATAAAAAAAGAAAAGATGTTTACGATTAATTATTCATTATACTACTCATTAAAACGACACTAAAAACAAATTTTTTATAAGTATCCATCAGTTTGGTATGTATATGTGTTTACTCCTAATAAACTTCATTCTGATTTCTTTTTTGTAAATAATTGGATTTAAACAACATTTCGATTCCCTTTATTTCTCCATGAAAATTAAGTGGGAGTTTTTAAATAAAGTAAAATGACCGGGATAAACACAATTCAATAAAAATACTGTCTAACCAATTGATATATTGTATCACGATAATCAATTTGACCAAATCATTTTTTGTATGAAGGAGTAGAAGCATTGTTGTTAGTATGATGGAGTGTTATTTTTATTTAAATAGAAAGAGTATGTACTATAATTTACACGTTATTGTCATGTCAAAGCAAGGCTTTTTAATGAATGATAAGCAAAAACAATATCGGGCGGGCTTCGACCTTCATCAAGTGGAAGTGTCGTTGTTGGTGATAACAAGTCCTTGAGTTCCTTATCAAATCCTGAAAGGGTAGTCGCAGATCCTGCATGATACACAAGCTGCTCACCATTGTTTAGCGTGGAAATTCGGATTTTACGATAATGTGGAATATCAGTATAATGAAAAGTAGACAGTTTGATTGGAGACAAATTGAATTTTTTCACCTGTGTTTTGCACATCTTTAACTTGAACTTTGATAATTTAGGAAAATGATGAGCAATGTAGGCATCAGCTCCAAAGGGTAAGGTAACACGATTAAAGGAGAGCGTTTTTACATTTGTTGGATTAACGTAATCAAGATGGTTGAATATAATAAGGTCTTCAAATGACAATGTTTTGAGGGTTGGTGGACAGTTAGTAAAGGTTTCAGTCAAGCAGAAGATGGTATGTGGTTAACGAAAAGAATAAGCTATTAAATTGAATTTTTCAAGCACTTGGAGATGCTTTAACCAACTTAATGATGAAAATTTCTCATTGTACAAAACAAGAGTCTTTAGGCAACGAGATTGATCCGAGCCAATCATTTTTCCAAGAGATATTTCAGGAAAACGAACGATATGCAGGTAATTGAGCTGGCAATCGTTTTTGTCCAATGATTCAAAGAGATTATTGTTATCTTGATGATCAAAATGAGATATCTTTTTCAATCGAATGCCATAGCTCTGAAAAGTCGAATCCACCCATTGTAATTTTCTTCATCAAAGGCTTTAGAAATATTCAGACCGCCATTTAAGACACATGCTAGTTTGGATATATTTGAACACTTTGTATAAATATACTCCCATAAAACCTTGCCTGTTGTATCTTGATTTTAAGAAAAACACACTCTGTGATAGGCACTACAGGAGTGGTAATATCGTCAAACCCAGTTTTATCAAAGCTCGCGCAACCGATTCTTAGAGATCGGAGACCAGTTACATTGCTGTGGATGCTATTAAGGTCAGAAAATGAGATCTTATCGAGTTCCAAGGAGAGTCTTTTCAAGGCAAGTGCGTTTTTTAACAAAGGGATGATGTCATTGCCAAACTCTTCTATTATAAGTGTTGTCAATTTAGGACAAAGACCTGTTGAAAGTAAGCTATGTGCTATTGAATATATTAAGTACTCTGAAATATACCCAATATTATCGCGAAACTGGTAGTCTATCTGCAATTCAATGGGGCGTTCATCACCTAAATTGTCGCTAAAATACAATATTTTTATATTTCGTAGCGATGATAAAAAAGTATACAACTTTTTTTCATATAGGTAGTAATCGAGCATTAATACTACTTGTTCTATTTAGTGTGCTATAGTAGGATCCTCTTGTATTTTTAACGCGAGTTCGTGCATAAGGTGGGAGGTTCCTAAGCAGACTGTGCGGTATAAAGTGCAATACTCTATTATTTGTCTCCAGTACTGACATACGCACATGCAGGTTACTTTGTCGATCTGATGAAGATGAGAGAAGATATTGTTCAAAATCTCGGCTGAAATTTGATTCATGAGTTGAATGGAGTGATTTTAGAAGGAAAGAGCACAAAAAATCTTTGGTTAATTCTATTTTTAGAATAAATATCTTTTTTTACTTAGTGTCATCCATTTTACTACTAAGCGTTATGATTATGACTTTGACACATTCATGAAAGCGATATTTTCATTATAATTGTTACTTTTATCTGCGCTATTTGGCTTTTTAGTGCTAATGGTGGATTTTTACTCCATCATGGTGTTAAATAAAAATCATTTAGAGAGAATAGGCTTGTTGTCTAGCGTGATAACAATTGTGCTTATTTATACTAGCAATGACCAACCTAGCTTGAATTACGATATTCATCATCGTCAATAGTAATATTTAAATTCAATTCAACTATCAAAGAACTCTCAAAACTACTTTCCTATATCTCTATTTAATTTACAGTCTTTAACTTGGGGGTCATATAAGAAAAATCGAGTGTATGTTACACTCATGAAAGAAGCACATCCATTTTTTAGTGATTGAGATAAATAAAAGTATTCATTGTCATCGACATTTATATTATTGCATTGCCACCCATCGTACTTTCCAGCCAGTTTGTTATTCTTTATTTTCTTATTAAACCAAGGTAACCGACTACTACAAGTAAAAGCACATTTGTACAACATTATGCACTGAAATTCTCATAGAATAAAGCAAGGTGAATGAAGTGCACTACTTTCAATTATATCCATACATGAAAAAAAAAAGCGATGTAACAACACATTTTTTAGTATCACCAATTTATTTGAACACACATTATTCTCCTGAAATACACATGAACTTGTGTCTCGCAAATTGGTGAACAATACACACAGCCCGTTGGTTTTTTCTTTAGATCAACTGCATGTAGAATATCCCATTGATTTTTGGAATATCACATTTTGAGAGAATGAAGATTACAGCATAAAATTAATTGTACAATGGGAGCAAGTTTAAGTAAAGGGAGCATATCTAAAAAAAATGTACGGGTGAGAGAAAGTCCTACCCATCGATCTGTCATACATAAAAACCTAAATTACATGCTTTGTGATATTCATCAAAAGGAATCTCATATTCTTTGTGAAATTTATTATAAATAGTCTTTTTTAAGCTTTTTTCCCCCTTTACCCTTTTGTTATTCTTTTTCTTTTTCCGTTAATAAAATGCGTACTTCGGTTATATTTGCTGCTTTAGCTTTGGCTCTAACTGGTAAATCAAAAATAAAAAGAGAGAGAGAGTTAAATACATACTAAGCTTCGTTTAACTTGACAGTCAATGCGGACATTACTCAACAAGTCATGACTGATCCTACGCATGAGGTTATGGCTGATACCCTCGAGAATCAATTAGATGAGTCTGTTGATGACAAAATATCAACTGAGGATCAAGTTGATCCTCTCGAAGGTTGCATAAACGGTCTTTCCATTGTCGATCCTCAATTTGACAAACTTACAGATATTGTAAAGATAGTAATTCTTTCATCCATTTTTTTCCGTACTAAAGAAAGTGTATAGGTCTATTCATTTAATAGCACAGAATTTAATCAAGGTCTTGATGATGCTGTCAGCATTGCAGCCAACATCTCCGTCATCATCAAGAACCTCGAGACCACCACTGCTGACTGCTGTCGTATGCCGGTCCCACTCTCCCAAGACGACTCCAATCTTATCAATGAAAAGCTGGATGTGCTTACACCTCAAATTAAGCGTAATATGAAGGCATTCACATACGAAAAGCGCGCATTCAAAAGTATCTACTTTGCAACTGCCATTGTGAAGGGTCATTTGGAGGTGCTGCATACAAATACATCGGCTGCACTCAATTGTATCATGGCCTCCACTTCTTCGGAAACAAACAAGGCGACAAAACGATATATAAAACAGATCGAGTATGCCTTTGAAGATACAAGAAGTTTTTTGGAGATGTAAATTAGTTGATTGTGTGTGTGTAATACGCCTTTTTTTTATGATGTTTTAAACACGAGATTTGTATTGTTTGTTATAGCTAAAACCATTCTGTCAAAAAAATAAAATATTCTTTTTTAAGTACATTTATTAAATCTTATCTCGATGGTAATCGGCTATTTTACATGCATTGAATACTCTGTATCTTGCTATTCAGAAACAGCAAAAAGCTATTCGATATAAAACATGCTTTAAAATTTTCTCCGGTGTTTTATTACAAATTTAGCATTGTTTTAATAAAATATAAAAAATAGTTATTTTTAAAAACGGGAAAACTTTCAAGATAGTGTATGAATTGTGATAAACCAGCAAGGGTTGAATTTCATATGTCTTTTACTAAGCTTTTAGGCACGTTTACCCACAAATGGGGGGGTTAGTTTTTTGTTTATTAGTATTTTGATAAACAAGAATAAAAATAGAAAGGGATAATAATAGCAAAATAAATAACATTTTATGATATCATCAACATTGATTATCTAATAATATTAAAACAGGTTTAAAAACAAGGGTGGGCAACAAGTATCTATTGCACAGATACTATTTCTTTCTTACAGCAAGTCGTTTTATACTAATACACTAATAGCAGTGATAGTCGCATATAGCAGCAAGACACTCATTAGCTATGATATGGAAGAATGGTAGAATAGAATACACCCTCTCTTTTTATCATTTAAAATCCAGAAGCAAAGAGGTATACTTATATGATAATTTATACATGAGCGACGTCACAAATGTGACGGTAGAGAACCCTTTTTTTTTAGTTGCAATCCTTTATAACCCACCTTTTCCCCCCTGCACTTTTTTTCTCTTCTTTTTTTTTCTTCATCTTTTTAAACAAAATGGCCGATTCAGCAATCCTTGAGGAAATCAAAAAGAACATTCAGTCTCTTCACGAAAGATTCGATAAGCTCGAACAAAAAGTTGGTTTGAAGCCCAAGGAGACCCTCCGCATGGTTATTATGGGTCCTCCCGGTGCCGGTAAGGGTACTCAGGCTCCTGCCATCAAGGATAAGTTCTGTGCCTGTCACTTGGCCACCGGTGATATGCTCAGAGCCGCTGTTGCCGCAAAGACACCTCTTGGTCTTAAGGCCAAGAAGATCATGGATGAGGGAGGTCTTGTTTCTGACGAGATTGTTGTTGGTATGATCCAGGAAAACTTGGATGGAAACCCCGAGTGCAAGAATGGGTAAGTGTGTGTGTGTGGGGGTAAATTGGGAAAGAACAAGTGTGTTGATATCGCGTGTATATATCTAACAACATTTTATATAATAGTTTCATTCTTGATGGTTTCCCTCGTACTGTTGTTCAAGCCGAAAAGTTGGATGAGATGCTTGAGGCCAAGAAGACCCCATTGAACTCTGTCATTGAATTGGTTATTGATGATAACCTTTTGGTCTCCCGTATCACCGGTCGTTTGATTCACCCTTCTTCAGGTAGAACCTATCACAGAGAATTCAACCCACCCAAGAAGGCCATGACTGACGATGTCACTGGTGAGCCTCTTATTCAACGTTCCGATGACAATGTTGCTTCCTTGAAGAAGCGCTTGGACGCTTTCCACAAGCAAACCGTTCCTGTCGTTGATTATTACAAGAAGAAGAACATCTGGTACGGTGTTGATGCTTCCCAATCCCCCAAGGCTGTCTGGGCCTCTCTTGGTGCTATTTTCGATAAGACTTTATAGATAATTTTTGTTATGTCCGTTTGTATTTAGTTTGTTTAAGGATGGATCTTGGTTTATTTTTTTTTTTACAAAAAAAATATAGAGAGCTTCTGTTTTTGTGTTTTTAATAAATAAAAAGAAACCCAATTGTAATTTACGAAAATAAGTGATCTTGCTGATTGGTCTGAGTTTCTTTTTTACCCCAAAAAAAAGACAATAGTGTGTACATTATGTTGAAAAGGGCGATGCAATAAAGGAAAGTTTGTTGTTGTTATCGCTCTTCAGGAGTAAAAAAAAATATATGTTTTTCATACAGTTTAGATTAGATTTGATCACGCTGTGAAAAATTGACAATTATCTTTAGTCATATGGATATGATTGACGATGGTAGTACATTACATAATGGTATTATTAAACATTCGGTTATATGTTACTATACAACACATCTTTTTCCATTCTTCTTCTTATGGCTCTGCTAACCAAATAATGGTACTTTTGTCATGTCATGTAAATAATTAGAATAAAGATCAACTAATCAGAGGCTACAAGTGTCATAAATATACACAAAGATTGTGATTCTTTTTAATTGCCTTTTTTTGTGTTCAGGCACTTTTTTCTTTTGTTTTCAAGGCACTTTTCTGATTGGCTTAAAACACTAACAATCATATGTATAGATATGGTTAAATAAATCAACTACATGAAGAAAAAGAAGAAACGTTGGCGTATCCATTATCGTTATTTATCCAAACCTGCACTTAAACAACTTGACTGGGGATTTTTTTTTCTTTTAAAAAGGAATGAACCTTAAAAATATACAACATTAGTCACAGGTAACCAGTGGCAAAACGATATCGGATTAATAAACGGATAAAAGTAAATACCAAAATACGCTTTGTCATAGCATTATGTTATGCGACTTATCTCCCCAAGTTTCATGCAAACTCTTTTTTTATGTAAAAAAAATAAAATTGCATTAAACCCTTTTAAAAGAACGACTTGTTGTCTCATAATGCTGAATAAATAACAGAAATACAATAATGATTTTATTAATAAATTAAACCTTATAAGGTGGGTTAATAAGAGAAATGGAGCTAAAGAAGGGATGTTAGTCAGGAATTCTATTTTATAAATGATGAGACTTACTTTGGAGCATCATTTGTTAAAGAAAGGGATGAGAGTAATGCGCTCATATCAGAAACAGTGTTATTAGGTCTTTTGGAAAGACAGTTCTCTGTAAGTGACTCAATGCCTGGAGCTTCTTGGACGACTTGAGTAGAGGCTAATAGAGAGAGAGAGAGAGATTAAACCATCTAATAATCATCTTTTTTTTAACTAAAAATTTTACCCAAGGCGTCCCTAAGCGTTTCTACTTTTACAGTGGCAGGCTGAGGCTTCTTTCCTACTTCATTACGCTATAAAAAAAGAGGGGGAAGATTAATAAAAGGAAAACAAAAAAAAAATTGTAGATCTCAAACTTACAGGTAATTCGGGGCTTGTTGTCCATGGCATAACCAATTTGGCCTTGAGATCATTCAAGTTACGAGAAGTACGAATACGGAACGATCTATCTTGTTTTTCTACAATCATTTTACGTTTTTAGTGTGATTGCTCCCCTCCATACCAGTTACTCTGTACTTTACCATAATCTTCAGATCCCCATTCAGCCATCAACTTATTCTCCAACTCAGTGACATCCATGCCCTCCTCTTCTTCATCACACAAGGTGCCTTCCTTGACCAAGATACTGACGACGGTTCTTCTATCAGCATACTTGTAGACGGGGTTTGTGTTTTCAGGCTCAAGCAACTCAAATGAGTTGGTCAAGCTCTTGCTTCTTGAGCTCACGAACATGGGAGAGTATTCTTTATGGGCCAGACGAGCCTGTTTGATCTCATCGACATACTCTGCCAAGGGAGTCAATCGATAATAGTCGGCAACGAAAAGAAGCCATTCAATAACAAGTGCACCCACGGCTCTTTGGCGTGCGGTATTACGGATCTGATTTTCCTTGACCAGACTTTGGATCTTGAAGGCAAGTGGGATGAGCTTGATGGTCTCGTCGGTACCAAACTTGCCTACAAGACCTGAAAGAAGCATGTAGATGGATTCGACTTCGTAGACACCCAATTCGGGTGATTGAATCCATTCAATGATTTTTTCGTGTAGTTGGTTGACGAATTGGAGATCTCCTTGGTGATCAAGTGCATGCTATATAGAAAAAGATGAATGATAAATAGAGGGGAGTTAAAAAAAGGGGGGATTCATCGCTTACATTATCATAGGGTCTATATTAAAAAAAAAAAGAAAGAGGTTAATTAAAATATTGGAATTCATTAACTATATAAACATTTTACTCGATAGAAGATTCTTCAGTAGAAGTGACTTTAAGGTAATGAACAATGGTGGAAGCAAAATCAACTCTAGT
>VCJI01000375.1:9873-20326 GCA_024139395.1 Backusella morwellensis | reverse complement strand
AAAAAAAAAAAAAAAAAAAAAAAAAAAAAAAAAAAAAAAAAAAAAAAAAAAAAAAAACTTACCAGGATCTTGATCCAAAAGAAGATCCAAAGCAGGTACCCAAGCCTCCAAAGTAGCAGTACCAAACTTGGTCAAGTTTAAGCCATCCTCCTCTGAAGAAGATTCCTCCTTATCAGCAGCAGCAGCTACCGAAATTGCCTCCAAACACTTGAGCACGACCTTTCTATACTGCTTCACAGGGAAGCCATTGGTATCCTGCACAGTACACAATCTGCTGATCATATAACCGGTAATATCATTGAGCTGGTTGACATAGTAAGTTTGAGATGCCAAGCCTCCAATGCTATTCAAAAGACCTTGTTGGATGGTATAATCCAATTGAGAATCGAGGTCAGCGGGCTCGACAGAGCTAAGCAATGACTCTCCTCCCTTGACAGTTTGGACCAAGTGGTTGAATATGGAATTGAGGACTTCCAAGACAGAGATACCCACAAGTGGTGTGTTGGCATTAAGAATGGCGTTGAGTGCACAGACGAGAGATGCATGCTTTTCTTCATTGCTTTGGGTTTCGGTAAGCTCAATTTGTTGAAGAATTTCTGATACTAAAAGATAACGGAATTGGGGCTGGATGTATAATGTATATAATAAAAAGGGTTACATTGTTTTGTTTTTGGTTTATTTTATTTATATGACTTTACCTGAAGTGATTCCAATACCAAGATCATGATAGAAGTAGCAAACTTGGATGGCCACCATTTTCCATGCTTATCTAAATATCTACATGGATATTTAGTATAAAATATAACAAGTTGGATGAACAACTTACGCAAAAATTGGAGCAAGAGAAGCCTTAATAGAGGCAGCATTTGTTCTACTAAACAACAAATGGGTTGATTTTGCAGACATGATAACATTGGTTTGCTGATTCAAAGTGTCAAAACCGATAGCTGATTGTTTGATATCAGAACCTTCAGGGCTACATATCAGACAGTAAGTAAATATATCATCACAAATGAATAGCCTCTCCCTTATTTACCTTAGTACAAGTGCATTAGGTGGGTTTTTAGAAGCAGCCAATGTTTTAATCAAAGGCGTGAGGATAATATCCAATTGGAATTTAGCGTCGGATGCTTGCATAGCAGTTGAGGTAATAGCTGCCTGCAAAGCTCTCTGACCATTGTATTCCATTCTAGTAATATATAATTAATGCCTGCATATTTTACATTAAAAATATAAACAAAACCTACTGTAATTTCAAGTTCTCGTCTTTACTATCATAATGACATAACTTGGATAGTTTCAATAGTAAAGACTTGTAATCCTTTGTCAATTCAGTATCCAATCCCAAGTCAGAACCATCATTATAACTGGAATATACAATAAACTAGTTCATTTTTTGTTATTATTACAATCGAAACTAGAACAACAATCTCATATCTTTACCAAATCACAGGCTCTATCAACCAATTCAATGTCCTTTGAATCCAACACCATGCTCACAATTTTGACAACATATTTCGAAAAGAGGTTCAAATCACGGTGACAGTTTTCAATCAGCGCCTTTAAAATGCTGAGAGACACTTGGTTGTTTCTAAATTTAATATTTCCAATAAGTTGACTCATTCATCATCCACCTTCATCATCATCATCAACATCATCATTGCTGATGCAACTTACTGCATTCTAGATCTACCGACATCGCGCTCGACTTTCTTTTCCAAAAACAAGCCTACTTTTGTGAGCTTCTCAGGTCGAGAACTGGCATAAAAGACGAGATAACTTAATTCAGACGATCGAGGTTTGCTTTCACCGTCCTTGTCTGGGTAACAGTTGTTAATGAGTGTAGCGTGCTTAACGTAACTATATAGACAAAGAAAATGGATAAATATCTCCGGTTATCATGTTGTTGTTGCCATTGTTGCTATTTACCGTTGCATTTATACTGCCTTGTTTATAATTTTAAAAGAAATGAATGTATATAAAGGAAGGTAAAGTAAAGAAAAAGAGAGTGATATTGACACTTTTTTGGTTTTTTTAACCCCTTTATTTTATGTTTTAAGCTATTTTATTGACTCAGATCATTTTGATCATAAAAGGTATAAATAAATGGTCACTCAAATTATAATAATTCGAGTAAAATCGCATGTGGATTTATTTTAAATGTAAATATCTGGTGAAGTTTTCCTTCTAAAAGTGGCAAGTATGTTCTGCTTCTTTTTTGAAAAGACAAACTTGCTCTTTTCGTGAAAGTGCTTCTGCTTCCATGCCGTCACCTGGTGTTTGATGCTGCTCATCTTGCGTTTAATGTTGGATTTGGATTCCGACTTGTTTGTATCGAATGAATGCAGGGTTTGTGTTTCGTATTCTTTTTCTTTTTCTTTGGTCCAAGGAGATAATGTTGTTGTCACTATGGTTTCGTCATCACTATCTGACTCTTCTTCATCGTCGTCTGAAAAACAACAACTGTCATCGTCGTCGTCGTCTTGGTACTCTTCTTCTCCTTCTTGGTCTTCTTCAATGACTGTCATTGTTGGAAATACATTGTGACACGACAGTTTGTCTTTCTTCATCATCATCATCTCCAACTGTTTCTCTTTTATTTCCCAGTTGTGAATGAATACAGTTGATGCTATCCAAAATAAACAAGTGTAGACTTGAAACCAGTAGTGTTGAATTGCACATCTAAGTTGTTTAATATGAATTGATGTCATGTAGGCTTCCATTTGTTGATTTTGAATGAAAATGATATAAATGTATAGAATCAAGTATTACAGGGTGAAATGTATATGATGGGTGAATGAATGGAGTTGGTGGTGGTGGTGGTGATATGATACGTTGGTGTGCTAGTGATGATGATAATAATAACAATGGTACGTAACTATTACTAGATCGATAAACCCAGTGCTATCCAGCGCGAAAGGGAAAGGAATAGAATGGTGTGACCAAGAGGAAAAAGAAGAAGAAGGAAAAAAGAAGAAAAAAGAATTAAGGAAAGGATATAAGGCTATATGTAATAATAACAATAATGTATTATTGCTTAATTGAATAAGCAGGGATAAAGGAATGGAAAAAAGGAAAGAGAGAGAATATATGCAGTGATATGCCGAAATAGACTGTACACACACGCACACTTATTTGTGATAATTGTTTATGAAAGAAGAAGAGATGCAAATAAAAAGAGATATAATTCTCTGTCTCCCTTTTTATAAATCATTATAAACGAAGAAAGAAGGGTTATCTTTCTTTATTTTAAAAATAGAATATTTTTTTGAGGAGCTTAATCCAACTGTCATTAAGGGAACCCTTTCAATTGCACTTGGACCTCAACTTGACATCCATTGTTGCTGTTGATTATCACTCTCCCCTTTTTATTAACTTTATAAAGTCCTATTCAATATGGTCCAATTTCTTATTTTGTTCAGGATATTCTTTATTTCACAGCCACTTTTTGATCGACAAGCTTTCGAATATATATTTTTCTTCCCCCCCTTGTTCCCTCTCCTTATAATATGATATTGCATTCCCTGTTGGGTGATACAAACCATTACTATTTTGTTGTTTTGTATGGTACTTTATTGTTATTGTTTGTTGCTATAAACAATGAGTTACACTTGGATATTGGTAATTATTAGTTGTTATAGTTTTTAATGATACTGTTGAATGGGGAATAGCAGAAAGCAAGAATAATACATGAATACTAGTTTTAAAATAGAAGCAATAGATGCTTCATACCAAGCAAATGTCATTTTTTCTTATGCGTAATATAAATAGACACACACACATGCTTACATATGAAATGAAGGATGCATTCACCTCTTTTCATTCATAGCAGCATCTCTCTCACACTCTCTCTTTCACTCTCGAATCATCTTTTTTAATTCTTGGATCAAAATAAAATGCCTTATTATTATTATTAGTATTAGTATTACAAACTTGAAATACTAATAATAATAAGGAGAAAAATGTCCTTTTTTTTTCTTCCTTTTTTTTGCTATTCTATTCCTTGTGATGACGTTTCAATTGCACTCAATATACAATATATACACATCACAACTAGGAAGGAAGGAAAGAGAGTGTATGAACCCGGACCGGAATGATCAAGTTCAATCATCTAAAACCTGCTCATTTGGAAGTATTTAAATATATTCCAAAAAGAAGGGAGGCCAAATTCCGAGCCGCAAAAATAGGTTTTGGATAAAACCTTCGGACTCTTTCAGTGCATATTGTTGCTACGATAAAGAAAAAAAACTTATTCCTATTTCTTTTCCTTTTTTTTTTGTTAATATTACTAAAGTGTGTATCTGTTAGTGTGCGTGCGTGTGTGTGTGTAGCCATTTCTCTCTTTTTTCTTACTGTATAAACTAGACTTATTTCGGAGTATGGTGTTACAACTGCTACTTTTGATATTTCTAGCGGCATTAATTACAACTGAAAATAATAATAACACAACCCATTCAGTCCATGCCATTAAAATAGATTACTTTGATAGCTTCCAATCTATTGATCCGATACCATTACCTACATTTGCTCTTAATGACGATTCAGAATTCACAACCACCATCATTAAAACTATGACTGTTACCGCAACAACAAATACCCATAATAAAAAACACATTACCAGTTTGGATGAACCCGTCATTGAAAATGAAGAAGCATCTGAAAATACCGAGATGGACGACGACGACGACGGCATGAGCGACAATGACGAAGACAATGACGATATAGCGGCAACAACAAGCGTCGCTTCTCCGAACACTCCTATTCAGACTTCCATATATCAAACAACGCCATCTTCCAAGCATGTGCCAATCACAAATAGCACGACAAACTCCACCATTCAATATACAAATACATCTGATCCATTAGTGCAGTACGATTTGGAATGCCAGGCAGACGATACATTTTGCAGTAAAATCAACAGAGTGGTCGGAGCCGCCATTGACGAATTTTCTCGAGTGGTCAATGTCAAAAATAGTTTATTGTAAGCTTGCAGGTTGTTTTTAATATAGTCAATGATAAAAAAAAACTAAAAGATGGGAAAAAAATTTTTTTTCTTGTTATTATTAATAGAATCAAGGTATATTATTACAGCTTCTGTAATGTCAAATGTGCCAATGATACACTAGGCTGGGGTGCACCTACATCAACGGTAAGAGGGTCATATTTTGTTCTTGACATTTTACTCACTCAAAAATAGTTTACTTTGCCTTTTGAAGATGGAGCAGATTTGAATTATGTCTATCCTCAAGCATTGGCGAAGCAGCTTGCACCTTACAGCAGCACCTCGGTTTGGTCAACCTATGATGTAGAGATTGCCATCAATCATGATGCTTACATGAACTCAACAGACTTGGATCAAGCAGTGAAACAGGGCTGGAACGGCACAGGAACACCATTAAATGGAAAATATTGGCTTTTTGTAAGCATTTCATCTATTTTACTTATATACACTATTTTTAACTAATGCTGGCCGGATAGAATGAAAGTTCACAAAACATTCAGCCTCATCAAATCGACTTTAGATACCTCGTATTACACGAATTAATGCATGGCTTGGGATTTCTCAGTTCATGGGCGCCGTACTTTTGGTCTGGCGCATCGCCCTTCCGCTATCTACTTGAGGGCGTGATTGACCCACTTGAGCTCCAACTGGTGACGCCCATGCCGTACTGGTACGTCAACCAGGAGACGGGGCCCACGTATGTCACGGGTTTCCAGCCCACCATGATCTTTGATAAGTTCCTTGTCAATCTGGACACCGAGCTCAACGTCACCACCGTAACGGCATTAAGCGACCTGGCATTCCAAATGCAGGATTTCTGCGTCCAAAACAACGATGCATTTATTGTCAATTTCATCCGTGCCTTTAATGCCGCCAACCAATCCAACTATGCACGCAAACTGTGGATGTCCCTGTCAGAACGTGACAGTCTCACCTTTCAGTTCCAGCCCGCTGCTGTGGCCAACAGCAGCTATAACCTCATCCCCTATCTCAACCATACTTATACCAACATGTCGCTGGTCACTGGTGAGAATCTCTTCACAAGTCGCTTTGAGCTAACCGAGAGCACATTAAACAGACCCGGTCTGTTGCTCTCGCACTTGGATGATATTTATATTGCCACGCCTGATTTCCTAATGACGCAGGGTTATCACACGGGTCAGACACTGGAGGACCTTGTGAAGAAATATTATGCAACCATCCCCACCCTCCGTTACAATGTCACCACCACCAATAACACGCTTGTTGAGATGGAGTACAAGTCGCCCATTGGTCCCGGCATTTTGCGTATACTCGACTCGATTGGTTACTCGACGGTGTTGACACGTACAAACTATACAACCGATGGGAATGTCAAGACGCCTAAATCACGGTCCATGTGTGATGATAGCAACACCAATCATGGTCTTAAGCCAAGCTCAACGCCCTCTTCGTTGGGGGTACAGCATGGCGCTCATCTCTATGGTTTGGTTTGTTTTGTTTTATCCATTTATTATCTTATCTAGATTTCTTTTTCATACTGTACATATACCTTTTTTTCAAAAAAAAAAAACAGTTATAATAACGCATCTTATTGAGCAACAACTCAATCATAATATAAATAGTATTATTTTCTCTCTCTTTCTCTCTCATTGATTAATATATAAAATAAAAACAATTCTCATTTAGAAACATATATACGCGATTCATTTTTTTTTATTTATAAAAAAGCTATATTTTTCTTGTTGTGGTACAGTTGGTATTGAACGGAGTTGAGCATAACCACTGTTTTTTTTGTATGACAATTAAAGTTGAGATTGTGTGAATAAAATGATCTGCCTGCATTATTATCATAAAATAAAATAGAACATAATAAAATAATAAAATACACTTTAAATACCCATGACATAATTGCAATGGCATCTCGAGTAAATCTGATAATCACGCAGATGCTCACATTTTAATCACGCTCTATTTTATTTTGTTGATATAAAAATTACTCACGTAAATTTTTATATGTTTGGGACTTACTAAACTGTGTTACCATGAAATCTTTCATATGAAGAACATATGAAGATCACCCTCACTTTGTTGTTACTTTTTTCATATGCAAACGTATTCATGATGAACATTTGAAAAGGAACAAAAATGGAAAGAAACCGAATTTAGACAGAAGTTTCTTTGGTAAAAGATAGAAATGAGATAGAGTATCAAAAAATGCATATATACAAGAAAGAAAAAAAAAAAACTTATTTCTGGAATCTCTGAGTTTCTTCCAACAACACAAAAAGGCAATTCCGTAAAATAAACAATATACTTCAATTGTTTAAAATAAAATAGAAAATATAGCATTTTGTATTTGTATAATAATAATAATAAAATCATTAAAAAACAAGTATATTTTTCATATTCTTACACATTTTACCAAATACCACTAGAATATTGTATCACGAAAAAACTTTCTGTTATAATTTCCTAAATAAATTACAGAATTATACCACCAGCCGTATATTAAAAAGTCTGTATTACTTTTTTTTAACGTTTTTGAAATGCTTTACTTTTTTTGATCTCGGAAGCAACGCAAGGCAGAAACAAAAAAAGTTCCGATAAAATGCATCCGTTGTGTAAAACAAAAAAAAGGCGGAGATCAATTGTATAGTAAACATACGAAGAAGCTTTCCAAGCATAACGCGCTGAGTTGAATAAATGCCTTTTGTTTACATAATCAAACTCAGAGAGAGGAGCAAATAAACAATTTTGCTTGAAAAAAAAAATCAAATTAAATCGAAATTCTTACATCTTGATCGATTATATTTCATTTTGAATTTCTGTATTCTAAATAAAGCATTCCATTCCTTGGTATTATTATAATAAAAATGATGAAATGGGGATATTATCTCGATTTAATTGCATATGAAGATCAGGTCTCTCTCTCTCTCTCTCTTTCATTTGACATTTTGTTTTGATATTACCAAACTGAGATCAATCTCAAAAAGGCTAAGAATGAATACTGTTTGTTTATCTTTTCACTTCCGCTCATGCATATATTATTCTGCAAAAAGTCAATTGTTTTCTTCAGTCCATTCTATTAACTGAAACAGCTAAGGAATGATTAAGTTTGATTCCACGCGTTTTCTTTTCTTGTTCTGTTGAAATGGTGTTTTACATGTAGAGAAAAGATTGTTTCGCAAGGCGAAAAAAAGGCTAAATAAAAAGAAGGGAGAGGTTTGTCCAACTCTTTTAAAATGAAATTAATAATTCTCCCTCTCCCCCGTTTTTTGATTCTAAACGAATGAGCGTAAAGTAAACAAAAAACAGCCCAAGAATAGTTAAAACAGGGCAAATGGATAAATTGATTTAGATCCATGACGTCCGCTGCAGAATGATGTGCTACCATTTCTATATGAAATGCTGAATAATTTGGTATTTCTAAAAAGGGAAAATCATCGATTTTTGCAAATAGTACGCGTCCTGATTATTCATCTATCTCTGATCAATCCAAAAATGGGGTAATATATCGCATGCATATGACACTTTATTATTCATCACGGTAAATCACTGTAATGATATATAGGTCTTGATTACATAAACGGTCTGGAAGATTACTTGTTTTATCAATTAAAAGAAGATATGTTTTAAATACCTTGGATAAATAAACATTCATGTTTCATAAAGAGGCATAATCTGATTTAAAAAAAAAAGAAGGAGTGGGGATGTTCGGATCATCTTTTTATATACAAGACGACAAGGGAAGACAGCAAAGAAAGTTTCTTCTTATTTCTTGGTTTTCTTATCAAACTTGGCAGAGGAGGGAAAACTCGGCATTTTTGGAACCCATTGTAAAAAAGGTCCCCCCCATTTATGGAATATTTGAAGACGAATCCATTTTCCAAATTTGGAGGATAATTTCCGAATTCGAGGTAAATTGGAATAATCTGATTCAATTATGAACACACATAAATCAGCCTTCATTTTTTTTTTTTACAATATCTTATATAATACGTTACGCCTCATAAAAAATATATTGACAAAACGTGTCTATTTTGTGAAACGGAATTGGATTCTCATTGTTATCACAACTAAATAACTGCACTTGGAGTAAGAAAGATGTCTTGTTTCAGTTAAAACTAAGAAAAGGTATATCCTAATGAAGAAGAACAAGAAAAAAACACAATCATCGTCATCATCATTATATAAAAAAATGGAACACGTATTTTGTTATTATGACTGATGATGGATCACAAATGCTATCAGCATAAACTTGGGGGGAGTTCGGATCAAACCATGGCACATAATAAAAAAAAATTTTTTTCTTTCTATTTTCAGATAATCTTTTTCTACATCTTTAATCATTTGAAACGGCACTTTTGTAGTCAACGCCTACAATCAAGATGTGTTCTAGATTTCACATAAGGTTTCATGTTTATTTTGTTTGTATATAAAAAAAAACGATTAATCAGAATCATATCACTAAAGATTTTGTGTAATGATCTTCTTTGATTGTCATATATGGAATACAATAACCTTTTTTCTATTGTGATCGATAATTTTTTATCTTTTGGGGCTGCTATTAATCCTATCCACTCAACAAAGTGGCATATTTGCATATTTTCCTTTTTGAACTTCGGGGAATTTAACATGCCCTATTTTTCCATAAAGTCTGGAACAAAAGTTTACGCTTTTTTCGCATAATTTGTTGAATCTAGAAAAAAAAAAAAGGGCTCCAGTGCAGAATTATTCCGAGTTGAAGGAAAAGGATGGTATTTTGAAAAAAACGAATATAGGAAAAAGGGAAATGTGAGTTACAATTATATGAATTGGCTATAATTTTTAAAAATAAATTACTCATTGGGGAGCATTTTCAATTTTTGAAATTTGATATTTCATGTCACTATGGAACTTTTTTTTTTCGATATTGTCCTTCGCATATTTTACGGGCAATTTCAGGACGAAAAAAGCCAATGAAAAAAATGTAAAATAAAAATATATATTCCTGATCTCAATTTAATTCATCGAGCAATTTCTTTATCATTAAATGCAATGGTATATATTTTATATATATAAAAATGATCAATCAGTTGGAGCAAATAAATGATTATTAATATATATAACAAGTAATTTAAATAAAATATAGATTACGCTATAAAATAACATCATTTAAGACTTCTGCGGTCATTTTATGCCATGTGCCTTGCGTCACCTGACTCCCGGAAAGAACCTCTGTTCTTGCGTCGTTTTTGACTCTTATTATTAATTAACAATGTGGGGGTGAACTTACTCCGTAGTGGATAAAACTAGATCCGACTTATATTTGTCAAATGTGAAGTGATCCCAAAAAGGTTATAGGCATAAATTGGGATTTGCAGTTGTTCATTGAAGAAATCGATTTAAATCAGGAAGAACAATAACAATGTCAAACATAGAATTCGGTTTTTTACTCCCATATATACTAGGTCAATGTTGTCAACATTA
>VCJI01000372.1:12652-23055 GCA_024139395.1 Backusella morwellensis | reverse complement strand
ATTTTTTTTTTTTTTTTTTTAAGGAAAGGGGAATAGTTTTGATTTTATTGGAATATATATGATATATAATTAATTAAATAGTGATAATAATAGTAATAATAAGAAAAATGGTACAGGTCATGTTAATATAATCTCCTATTCTAAAGAGGAACTCATTTCTCTAATATCCGAAATGTTCAAGACGTCAAGATGTCTACATCTGTCCAGAACTGCTTCATCCGCATCAAATGAGTAACGTGTAGCTAAGCCTTGGAAAATCAAAACCCGTTTGATGACAGTTGCAATGACACGATGCTTTCTAAAGTTCACCAGTGGCTGGTTCAGGCAGAGGGGATATTGCTTTGTATTGTTTGCATTGTAAATTCTACTGGACTCTGCATTGGGTTTCAAATAGCGTGGCTTCTCAGAGTTGAAAACAAGATCAGAAAGATAGATGCCCAAAAAGGGGATGCATCCACCAAAGGGTATCTTGATTCTTGTCTTTTTGAACTTTTGCTTGTGTGCGGTTGTGCCGGGCATCTCGACTTGCACCTCGGCCGGCGAGTTTCCATATTCTTCCGCTACTTCGGTCATACTGTCTCTTATGTTTTTCCAGTTTCTCATGGGGGATGTGAATTCAGTAAGGTTACTTAGCTGCTTTTGACACTTGGCGCTGACTTTTGACCATGTTTTTTCTAAACGTGCAACGTTGGGTGATTGGAGACCCAGTAAGATTTGAACAAGGGTGGCATAATTGGAATACATTTTACATTTCTATGGGAGATTATGTTAGAAACAAATCATAAGGATATATGTATATATAATATTACCTGTGCTAAGCGAATGAATTTCTCAATCAACTTTACTCTATCTTTCAAGTTTGTTGTTCTGACAATTTCAGAAGAAACCCATTGACAGACCTGGTTGAATCTTTGAATGACCAACTCAATGCCTTGTTCCTGTGTACGTTTTTTTTCAGTCTCGCGCGTATAGTTGATACCATCATCGATATAGTCTCCACCTTCATGGTCTTGGAAAGTGGCACTGTTGACCTTTCCATTTGCATCCATCTTTGTCCACTTGCAATGGATTAATTCTTCCCAGCCAACCTTTATGAGCACATCACGTTCAATAAAACAGAATTGCATGGCCAAGTGGCTGGTTTTTTCACCCATGATGAAACTTCTATATCGTTTTGCTTTGCCTGAATGATGTTCCATTTGATGATAGGCATATTGGTCTACCATGGAGTGGTTTAATGCAGGGTTCATGAGTTGGTGGCCTGGCATGGATGGTGGAATACCGAGTTCAATCAGCTTGGATCGATGTCCTGGTGTAGCCACATCTGAAATCATAGAGAGCCTAACTCTACTGGAGCTTGCCTGCGCTTCGGTTCGAATGGATCGTTCTGTAGGAACATAGCTTATAGTGCTTTTGTCATCATCATCAACATCATCCGAGTCAGAATCGTCTTCGGAATCTTCAGCTTTGTGATGTATCTTTTTGTTTTGTTGACGGCCCTTTGTCATGACCATATCTCTTGCTTGCAAGTGACCGAGGTAGATGGGCTCATTTCTATTTCTTTCTTCCTTCAACAGCGTTTCTTCCTCGGGGAGGATATCCTTGAGTGATATACCTTGGATGGCATCAATGCTTGCACCGCGTCTTCGTCTCAGCTCAAAGCTATGGCGTCGCTCATTATCAGAAATGATAAGAACACTAAGGCGTCTACAGCTTTCAGGACCGTTCTTGTTACCAGAGCATTTTCTACAGTTGCACTTTTCAAACTCATCTTGATTCTCGTCCTCTTCCTCCTCCTCTTCCTCATTTCGCAATTGTCTTGCAATCAAACTCACAAAGTGGGGCTTTTCTTCTTTTTCTTCGTCAATGAGTGTTTTTTCGCCTCCGGCTGTATTGGCTACATCATTTTCACCATTGGTTTCAGCTGTTTCAGCCGTCTCCTTTGGAATTTCATTAGACTTGTTGGTATGTCCACCAAAGACCTTTGACAACGCTCTTGTAAGGCTGCGTTTAGTTACTGGAGGGCTATTATCATGCACAGGCACATCATCAGGCTGCTGTTCAGTGGGTGTGGTGCTTGTATTTTCATAAGGAATAGAGGCAAATGTATCAATGGCAGAATCAACAGGAGAGATCACTTGACTGGACTTCTTTTTCAACAATCCACTTCGTTTCTTTTTGATTGACTTTTTACTGGCAACACCAGAAGAATTGGATGTTTCAAGCATATCGGGCAGAGGTGGGACCTGTGGCACATCACTGGTATCAGTAGGAGGAGATTGGGATGTCAAGTAAGGTGATGTTGTTGCCGAAGATGATGGTGAGGTTAAATCACGTAAACTTCTTTCACTTTTACGGCGTTCAATGCTCTTTCGTGATAGTTTGCGAGATACACCTGTGGGTATCTTGCCAGCTTTTGCTTCATCACTACTCATTTCATCACAGAGCTCTTCGGGCAGTATATTGGCTACATTTGTATTACTCTTTTGGGTTTCATCACCATCTGCATTTTTACACCATCTTTCAGAAGGCACACGGCGAATCGACTTGGTGTTGATTTCTTGTTGTACAGGAATAGGTGGTGGTGGTGGCGATGATGTATTTTCTTCTGATGCTTCATAATTGAGAGACTCCAAAGGAATGGGTGCATTCTTTTTAGGTGATATTGTACCACTCTTGTTGATATCTGAAGCACTTTCCTCTGATCTTTTCGCAACCGAATTGAAGTATTCCATTGTTTCCTGTTGTTCCTTTTGCCAATAAAGATCATGCTCATTTTCTTCCATATAATAATCATTGATATGCGAATGGCTATCATCATCTTCATCTGATTCATCTGGGATTGTTTGACCGGCACTGATATCACTGATCAATGAATCATCCGACGCAACGCTTACAATTGAGCTTGCATCCATAGGAGCGGCAACATTACTATCGTGAACATTCTTGTCATAGCGGTTTTGGATGGATGAGAGAAGATTACAGCTATCATCATGTGCTTGTGGAAGAGGGGCCGTAGTACTTGCAACGTCGTGTGAGGGAGTTGAATATGTTGATAAATTTCGACCAAGTGGTACTAGAGAGTTTTTATAGCTAGACTCGACTCCTGAATCAAGTAGACTGCCTTTTGTGTTGGGTAAGCTTCCCACAACAACCACCGTAGCATAACGAGCATCTTGCACAGCCATGTTTCCGTTATGATGACTGCTCATATCGACACCAATGGTGGTTTTTCTTCGAATGACATTCTGTGATAATTTCGCACGTACCAACTCTCCCATTTGTGCTTGCTCTTCTGTTGGTGGAGGAGGGGCAATAACATGGACTCGAGCTGCTCCCGATGACCGAGCGTAGTACAACTTTTTAAGACGTCGTACCACACGCTTCAAGATTTTTACAATGCGTTGATCGCGTGGCGATTTTTGAACTAGTGGGTGTTTTGGAAGCTGGTTCAAAAAATCTGCAAGTATTAATCGAAGGGGCTGATTTCCAATAAAGTCATGAACAAAGTAATTGTTTAACCAGTGACGGAGCACAACAAAGGTTCTAATGGATTGTATTTAATGATTATTTTCTCATGCTTTTGTTTACATGTAAAATAAATAAATAAATAAACAAGTATACCTTATTCTAACCACCCTTCTTGCCTCCTCATCACTTTCCAAAGCCCACTGGAATCGAATAATTAACAATTGGCATAAATCTTCAGATGCGAGGAAATCTCGATAAGTAAGGAAGAAATCCGTCATGAATGTATAATCTAAAATAATGATAATAATAATAACTTTAATTTCTACACTCCCCCCTTTTTTGTTTGTTTATTTTAATCATGCGTGGGTTACCTAATGTACTTGTCAATTTTTCCACAAGCTTGTAAACCGTTGCTGCTTCAATCACTTCGGGTATATCTTGAAGAGGGTTAGTTTGTGTATCCTTCTCTTTATTGAACCCAAATGCCTTTTTTAGTAAAAAGGAGCTCGTATTGAGCCTACTGGGACCCTTTAATTCATTATCTTGATGTGATGCGGCGTTCATGGAGGGTCTGATTGATTTGAATCGGATATTCTCTGACCATGATTGGGCAGACCATCGAACTGATCCAAAACCGTGTCTTGATGGTTTTTTCAGATTGCCATTGGATCGACTGCGTGTTAGTGTTGATGTTGCATTGGATGAAAATCCTTTCAGCTCTGGTCGTGCATGCTGATTATTATAAAGTGTGGCGTAAGAGGATGGTCTTTCAGGAGCAGCACTCGTGGTTGCCATGGAGGACGAAAGTACAATTGGATCGGGCCCCCAAATAATAAAACGTTCATCACTATCAGACGTTATGAAATCGAATGTCTCTGGTGTACCAATAATAATAATTAGTTTTGAAGAATTCAAATCATGTTCATCAATCTCCTCAGGAGACTGCAGTGGTGCCATATGATCCAAAGGACTATTTTGGCGAGAGTGGAGACTGAAAGTACTAGCTACCGAAGAATTGGATTCCTGACGTAGCATGGGTGTCAAACTGTGAATCAAAATGGATGACGGATTGGCAGGAAACATGAGGTCTGTTCCATGTTCATCTTCGATCAAAAAGTCATTGAATCTGCTTACAGTTGGAATTTGAGGTAAAGAAAATGCTTTTGTAAGGGTTGGTACTGGTGATGATGCACTTTTAGGAAATGTAGGTTTCAGGGCCTCCTCTGATGCGACGTGTCCAAGAATAGAATCAACGTAGGATGATATCGTAAATTGGCTATTCGCTTCATTTTCTGCAAGGCCATTGTCTGATGTTGGTGAAGCGGATAATGGTTTACTCATGATAGAGATGTTATTGACAGATACATACCCATACTGTTGGTTACGAATGTTACTATTTCCATCATTTGTCATGACATCGTGTCTTGCACTTGTTTGCTGTGATCTTTTAGGGGTTGTTTCATTTGCCTGTTGTTGTCGTTCCCAAAACACCTTTGATTCGGTATATTCTCGTACACCAAATACGGTCGCCAATGCTGCACATTCTCGGCCACCTTCAGAACTATTGTTTATCATCAACTCAATAGGAATTAGTGAATTATTTCTTTTTCGCGGAGGGGGGCTGGAGCTTTCATCTTGCAAAGGCATAAGTCTTGTTGCGCCTTTGTTAAAACTGGATTCGCCCAGTATTTCACTTTGTTTTATTACATCAGCATTTTCATCAGTGACAACAAATCAAAATATGTAATATGCCAAACCTTTTAATACTATCACTGTCAGGCAGAGGGCTATGAATTCTACTCATGGTCTGAGACCATGGAGAGGGCGATTGCTGGCGATCAATCATGTATATTGTATGGCCAAGTTTTCTTTTTTTTTAAAGATTATTTCAAGAAAGAAAAAAAAATAAACAATAATTAAATAAAAATAAATAAAAAAGGAAGATAAAGCAATAGTAAAAAAAAAAAATAATCTTAAGTTGTGTACAGATTGGTGCTCTATTATAACACATGCTTTATTGACTTTGATGGTAGTGTCGCACTAGTGAAATAATTGTCAAACAAATCAATTGCCTAGCATTTTTAAAAATGTATATATCCATATCATTCAGTGAAATTAGATTCTTTTGAATTGCCCAACCTCCCTTTTTTTTTACTTTTATACGCACTGATTACTTTCAGTTGTAACACTAGTCGGAATTAAAGCAAAAGTTAAGACCATTTGAAAGTGCCCTTTTTTTTTTCTGTGTGCGAAACAAGAACCAAGGGGCAGAAAACGTGTGGATGATGGCCCGTTACACATAATTGATCCAATTACCAAAGTACTACTTTCAAAAGTCTTCTCCGATGGCTTTCTTGCACTCGCTCACAGTAGATAACTGATCACTTTTTGATATTTCTAGTCCCAACTTGTCATTAATTTTGATGGATTTGTTTTCAACAAAGCCACTCGAGGAATACAAGAAAACAAATATAAAAAAAAAATACTTTTATTAACATTAACAATATTAATAATGAAAATAAAACTCATCATAATATTAAATTTCAGCCTGCTCTAATTGTCTTTTGTATATTCAATAAACCTTTTAATAATAAGCAATATTCTTTCTTTTATTGCTCATTTCTGAAACCAATTTGCAGCACATACAAGTGATGTGTTTTTTTTTAACTTTATTGGGAGCGCCTATTAATTTCCATTTTAAGTAATTATTTCACACTCGGGGGTTGCCACAATGATGCTGATCATTTTTGCCCGATTTTACAACAATTCCAAAAACAATAGGTGCTGAGCAAGTTTTATTTTATTTAGAAAAATACTAAAATACAATGAGTAGACAAAGTCTCTTGACATTAAAAGGCATAAAATAAGTACAGAAGCTTGGCATTTTTGTTTTGTTTAGGAAGGAGCTATCAAATTCTTAAATTCTTCAAAGTCAATAGAGCCATCTCGGTTTGTATCTGCGTCAGCCATCATGTCTCTAAGGTCTTCCAGTGTTAGACTTTCACCCAGCTCGCCCATAACCTCTGTCAGCTCAGCAAACGAGATCTGTCCGTCATTGTTCTTGTCAAATCTCTTGAAGCATTGTCGCAATTCATCGTCTTCATGTCGGCTCATGTGGCCCATGTATTTACTGTTTTGTTGTGACTTTACTTGTCTTGTTTTGGTGGATTTTTCATTGTGTGGCACTTCGATTACACTTTCAGGTTCCTCTGTTAACGGCTGGGCGATGAGTTTGTTCATAGCACGCACAAATTCTTGAAAGTCTATCTTTCCATCTTGATTTTCATCGAGCTCTTTTGCAACTGCCTCGGTGTCAATGTCAATTCCTAAACTTTGGATTATATTCTCAAACTCTGACAAACGAATATAGCCTTTATTGTTTACGTCGTACAAGGCAAAAGCTAAAGATTTGATGAGAAAAAAAAAAAAAGAAATAAGAAAGAAAATCCATTTTCATAGAAACTTATATTACCTTGCTCAAGACTAGCCAGCTCTTCTGCTGTGATACTATTGCTTCTAGAATTTGGGGCTCTCATTTTATGCCAAATAAATGAACAAAAATTAATTGAGTGAAAAAAATAAAGAAAAAGAGAGAAAGGCAAAACAAAAAAATAATTTGCGCCTTTCCTTTCTTTCCATTGTCGCACATCGCTATAAAAAATGAAAGAGTCCTCATATGCTATTTATCTCCGCCAACTCTTTTTGCCTATTAAAAGGTATATAAAGGTACACTTAAGCAATGTTAATTAAATAGTTTTGCCACTTTATCACCATTGGTAATTGGTCTACTAAATGCTTGGCCTTTAGCTAAAGCTTAATTGCACGTGATGGTTTATTTATCATGAGCCAAGTGATAAGACCTCGATATGAGTATTCAAAAAACCATCACCTTACTTTAAATGTATTTTTAGCTCATCGTGAATTATGTGCATATCAAGTTAGGCAGCTTTTTTTTTTTTGTATTATCATTATTTTCCTTGTATCTGCAATAGAGTGAGCAAAAATAAAGATAAAGTGTAATAAGTGATGGTTATTTTTCAATTGGAATCATAAAGACAATGACGTAAAGGTTATTTAGTGCACTTTTATCAGTCTAAAGCCTATTAATATATTTTTTTTTTGCTCAATTTATTGGTGGAGTCTAAGAAAGGAGCATTTGACATGTTGAGCCTAATTTAAGCCACATTCGACGTCACACATCCGCCACAGGCTTTCTCACAATCATGAGGTTGCAAATGTTTCAGCATTTATAAAAAAAAAAATCTCATGCACACTTACTTTATCTTCTTTCTTCTTTCTTGAACACGTTATTTTAATGGTCACTATGGAAAATAATCAAACATCCTCAATCGATATCCCAAGAAGAAATAGCACTCGTATTGTTGCATCTACAAGCGACGGTCATGTCACACTGAGTTCTATTAATACAAACCAAGGGGAAGAAACCCATCCTCATGGCATGAGCACTGAGACAGGCATTTCCCCTACCTACTACACAACAAATGGAACTATTGTACAAACCTCAAAATTGCAGGACAGCTGTCCCTTGGGGTCGCCTTGCTTTGATGATAGTTCTCGTGTATATTTCTCGCATAATTCAAACTGTAGCTGTAAGTATGCAGAGACACTGAGTTTAAACCGTCATATTTATTTGTTTCTTTATTTTGCATAACTTTTCTCATACAACCATATTTTAACTAGGTCGAGGATCTGGAGTAGGATGTGAGTGTTCCAAGACCTGTTCATGCTAAATGAATAGTTGAATGAAAAATTGCATTTTTCATTGCAAGAAAATCGCCATATTTTTAGGATTGCCACTTTTTTTTTATACTTCTTATTTTACTTTATTTTGCATAAATAAAAATGAATAAAAATAAAAACATTACGTATTTGTTCAAATGACACTATTTTTTTTTTGGTTGTTTTATTAAAATTATTGGGGAAACATCGTTGGCCCGCTTCATGTATACTTTATATACAAAAGTATGCCATTTGTCAGGTTGCATTGTAAAAACAAGAAAAGAAGTTGCTTTAGTGATTAACAGCTTGTTGATAATAAATAGATTTATCACATATTTCACCCAATCACTTTTATACTACTATCTCATTTATATCCTTGAATTGCACTCTATTTTGTAAATTCCCATATCATTGTATTCGCATTCATTTACTTTCTATATATTTATTATACACCCAATCAAATGAGCTCATACTTGATAGGTTATCTACCCCGGTATACATTCTTTTATATACATTAAAAATCTAATCGTCTGAAAAGAATGGATCCAAGTTGATATTATCCATAGAAGTTTTTGTTGATGCACGAGATCTACCATATCTTGGTGATAGGTTTTGTGGATCCAATTCTTTTTCAGCAATTTCAACCGCATCTACCTCGTCGTCCAAATCCAGTATCGAATTAATATCTTTATCCTCGTGACCATCGTTGCTAGTTAAAAGGTTGGGTGAAAGCTGTCTAAGAGGTGTATCCTCTTGGGATACTCTTGGGGACCTTTCGAATTTATCTGGATCGTCAAAAAGTGCAGTTTGCGGGCGTGGAACAATAAGGGATACCGGGATATCCAACTCGATTGTAGGCAAAGTGGTCTTGGTATTATCCCCATGTGTGGTATTAGGATGAATAATAGCGTTGAGCGCACGCCGTAAAGTGGATTCCTTATTATCGCTGGAGTCAACGCTAGTATTTGACGCGGGTGGCTGAATCTTTTCTGATACAGCCAATAATCGATTATCTGCAACAATAGAAGTTCGAGTAGCCCCTGATTTTTGTGCTCGATTTATATCCTTTGTAAAAATAATGTGGTATTTAGTAAACAAATCTCGAACAAGCCGTTTTGGGTGATGATCATGTGTGTTGAGTACGGTGCTTTCTTTAGGTCGTAAAAGGACATGGCTAAAATTAGTCACCAACTTATCGAGCATGATTTTCGATGGATTCTCTTTTAAAAATCTATGAAAAAAAAAAAGAAGTTGAATAAACCAATAAATAAATTATTGAAGAATGTCTTTCCTTTTTTATACGTATATAATCATGATAAGAATTACCTGTAGAAATGACTTGATAGTATTTTCAACGTATGGTAATTAGCTGATGGTAATGTTGCTACCAACTTACTAACTGATATAAGTCTACTATCAGTGTCTTGAGCTAATAATGGTACTTATTAATTACTCGAGTATGAATTGATTACTTGATCAAAATTCCTTACGAGATGTATAAAGTAACTTGACAGGTTCATACAAATCACATGTGAGTAAGCACTGTGGTAGTTCCAAAAGGTAAAATCTGATAACATTAGCAGTCTCATTTGAATTCATGGTTTTCATTGCTGACTTTAGTCCAGACCCTGAGAGCTTATTCAATTTTTCGCATAGAGCATTTGTTTCCTTTAAACTCAATAGATCAATCCACGTATGATTGAAGGTTGTTTCTAATATATATATATAGTTAACCTCTGTGAACTTGTATTATTGCTATTTTGGTACCTCTATCCTTTACTGGTGCTAACGCTAAGTAATTGATTGATTAAGCATGTCAATATTTCTAAAATGAATATCATATTTACCTGCATCAATTAACTTGAGTCCGTTCGAAACAATAGGTGGAACATACGAGCCATAAACCTGCGCAACTTCTTCTAGTGGAACCCCAAACATTTGATCTAGTAATTCATATTAGAAAAAAACAAAACAAAAAAAAAGTGACTTTTTAGTGCACTTTGCGGTACTATACCTGTTGCTGATCCATAGTAATAATTTTCGTATATTAAAGGATGAGGACAGAATGGCCCAGTTCGGTATTGCTCAATAATGTATTGAATATCCTGCTCTGGTTTTAATGTATCCTGAACAAGAGTGATTGTGTTATAAGTCTCCTTAAATAAACCCAAGGTATCAGAAAGTGTTGACGA
>VCJI01000371.1:0-10355 GCA_024139395.1 Backusella morwellensis | reverse complement strand
AAAAAAAAAAAAAAAAAAAACGAAAGCAAATTAGCATGCCTGCATAAATAAATAAGATTCGAATTGAATTTTTCTTATAAAAATAGTACCTCTTGAGCCTGTTTGCTGTTGATACTGTAAATTATCAAGCATTGCAAAGTCAATTACTAGATATTGAACTTGAAGGTGTAAGTCTAAATTATACTTTTTCGAGTCTTCCAAGATATCAAGCGTTCGTTTAAGATAAGGATATGTGCGTTCAGGACCCATATCATTGATTAGCAACTCTGGCCATTTCAACAAGGTGATTCTATTAGGGTGTGTTTCCTTGCTAAGAATTATATCTCTGGAAAGTATAGAATACCAAGAGCTACATACAGTGGCTGCAGTCATCACATTCACGCACCAACACTTGCATGTATCATTATTTTTTGGGTTGTGCCTGCATGTCAAAAGATTTCGAAAGATGGTAAGTAATAATTCAGTTGGAAGCTCCGATATTCTGGAAGGTGTATGCATTATTGAAACAAATAAAAGGTAGGAATAAGGAAGAGAAAAAAAAAGAGAGAGAAAGGGAAATATTAGAAGGTTGAGAAATATAAAACAAAGTAAATGGAATTTGCATTTACCTAACATAAATTTGGTATTTTTTATTTTTTCGGATTGTGCTATTTTGAAGACTTAAAGTCTGATGATCAACTCGAAATCGGGTTACACATCATTGCACCATACTTCTGAAGAAAGATGAAATTATTTCATGAGGATTTGACTCTATAATATTACCAACTAGTTTTGCATTTAAAATGTACTCGTCGAATGCAATATGATATTTTCATGGATGAAAATATTATTAAAAAAAGGAGGATTAGTGTCATGGAAAAGAAGAAATAACATGCTCTTTCATTCCCTTTTTATTCATGCAACAAGTACGCCTAAAATCAGTATCATCCGATTTCGGAAAGTTACCCATTTATATATATATATCACGGAACACCTTGATTTGAAAGCCAATTGTTCAGATGTTACTTTTTATACGGAGTTCTCCATAAAGAGTGATAGTTTGCAATAACATGAACTCTCCTTTAATAAATATCTAGATATTCAGATAAATATTCTATGCAAACCCCTTCAAGATATGTGTAAAATTTGAAAAGGCTTAGGCTTTGTCACATTATGGCATTCATTATACTATCCTAAAGAGCGCTATGACTCTAATCCCTTAATAAAGTATAATTCACCTCTTCATAATGTTTCTCTAAATGATAATGAATGGATGTAGCCTATTAAACCTGGCGTATTATAAGAAAACTGTATTGTAGACAGGAGTGCCGTAAAATACACGAACACACAAGAAACATTTTAATTTGTAAAAGAGAAAAAAAAAAATTAAACTATTAGGTTTATTTTAAATTCATGTAATTTGTATATATATTGCAAGATACATCAAGGATAAACTACCAAGCAAATATTTGGTTGGTTTGAAACTAACATGTAACTTTTCTAATTGTGCTTGTCTAGATATTTATATTCAAAAAACATCAATGGTAACTAAATCGAACCATCTATTTTCTTTGTATAGTAATTTCGGCCACAGATGATGCCATTACTTTTATATTTAAAGTACGTTAAATAGGCATGTAATTAAATTTTATTATTTTGCTGTTATTAGATAATATATTATTGTAAAGGAATATTCACAAGAAGAAAATAAAGAGAAATGACTATACAAGTACAAGATCGGGATTATCCTCCTTTCTATAAATTTCACGAATGAGAAAACCTGCTACATCCACGTCCTGCCAATAAGACATGTGGACGCTAAGTGCACTCAAGTAGGCATTCTCCAAGATACCTTCCTGTAAGCAAAAGTCCACTCTACCTGTTGGATTCAAGAGCTTTAATTTAGCAGCGCTCTTTGCAGCTGCTCTTGTTTTTTGCAACTCAGGATCAGAGGCAGATCTCAAGTGCATATCAGCATCAGGATAGGCATTTTCGAGGGGTTTTGAAAAACCGAGACCACGCATAAGAATGCTACTCGTTACACCCATTCTGAAGGACTCAAACATGGCACCAGCTTTGGTGGCAATATCGTTGCCCATATTGACACCTGCATCTAATACGCTCTTAAGTCCTCCCTTGATATAGGCGATAGGCTCAGGTTTTAACTTTGCACCATAATGACGGACAACAAGTGGTTCCAAACGATAGGCAACAGGATCAGATTTATGGAAGATATTATAAACGTTATCGCAGGCCGGATAAATAAAGGTAATTGGTGCTGTTTGATCATTAAACTGACTCGAGAAATTTGTTGAGGGTACGGGTGCGACATTGTACTTTGAAAGGGCGTTTTGTTTGGCAGGATCAAGCGTCTTGCGTGAAATCATCTTGTGTCCTCGTAATAACATGATCATACCAAGTGGGGATCCAACCGCAAAATAATTTTTGACAGGGAATGCTAATCTAGCCACTTTCTTTTCAGTAAATGCAACGTCATTTCCGGAGCGCTCTGCTTGGAGTTTTTGAGCTGATGTCAATGGTTGTGCACTAAGAATATCAAAGGCGAGAAGAGACTATAAAATGTATATGTTTTAGTATGTCTTACATTAAATTAATTTAAAATTATACTTTACCCCAAGTGAATGTGCAAGAATAGTGACTTTGCCATTATTTGTTAAGAAAGTGGGATTTTTGTCAATAAAGAGTTGATACACTCTGTTGACTTCCTTTGTGATGACATTAATCATTTGATCATGATATCTGTTGGTCATATATAACGGAACTATATATATACAGGTAAGTATCAAAAGTTGAAAACCAATAAACCCTCTTCTTTGTGTACTTACTATCAAGGAAGACATCTGTCACAAGAGTACGAATATTAGGCGCACCATCAAGTGTAATCTCACCAATGGTTGGGGAGCCATCATCGTCACCTGTCATACCCATGTCCGTCTCACTGCTCCCTTCACCATTATCATCTAAACCAAATTCAATGCCCTTTCGCCATAAAATAGGTAATACTTGAATACCATTGGATCTGTCTAGTGAAGATGTGCCTGATACAGCGATTGGCCAGGTGGTTTTTATTGTTTTTCTCAGCAAATTAACATCTATATAGATTTTTGTTTAGATTTACAATCATTATATGCATATCACTACATTACTACTTACCATGAACAAAGTTTTGACCCATACGCTCTGACATTTTTTGACCGATGCTACAGTAATTATAAAAGTATGAAATAAAAAATCTTTCAAACCATTCGGTTCCTTTTTTTTCCTTATCAGGATCAAAATCTCTCTTTTGACCCTTTCTTTTTCTATCCATGCCAATAATACCTTCTCCTCTTTCTTTGAATTGCCCCAGACTTACCCATGAATAACAAATACCAGTTGATCGATATTTCTTAGTTCCTCCTCACTCTCCTCATTTTCGTAGTCCTCAGCCTGACGCTTTGTCATTTCAATATCATCCATTTCCTTTCTCTTCTCAGCAGAAATTTTTCCAATTGTATCCGATGCCATCTGACGTGATTTTTCTTTAATAGCATCTTCATATTTATTGGTTTCCTTATCATCTTTTGTTTCAGCTTCCTTTTTCTCCTTGGCTTCGACTTCTCTATAGCCCCGAATCAATTTCGTGCCACCCAAATTTTGATTTTTTGTCAGAAGAGTGAAGAAGTTTTTGGCAATTTTGGCTCCTGTTGTATCACTTTATCATATGTATATTTTTAATATCACATGCTGCGTATATGTAGAGAGGTACTTACTATAACAACCAAGCGTCTGCTGGGCTTGTATAGACAACATATTGTCCTAAATAAGGTCCCAAAAGATACTCTTTTTCCTCTTTTTCTTCCTTTTCCTCCTCTTCTTCCTCATTTGGTTTCTTTTCTTCTTCGGCTGGCGGTGTTTTCTTTTCATCCGAATTGTCAAGACTTTCTTGACTTTGTTCTTGTAATGATGGTATTATGTCAGAATCTTTTTTAACTGGTTTAGCATAAGGCTTATGCTTTCTAATGTAAACATTGGAGAAATAAGTATATACGGATTCACTTCTTAAGTTTAAATAACACATTACTGGTATCCTTCTTCTATCTGCTTCGACATCTTCTCTTCGCATGGAATCCATTTTGATGCACTATCACCCTGCATAAACCATGTTGCACGACGGACTTCATAAGTGGGACCCTCCCAATAAACAGGCGTGATCTCTCGTTGAGTTACATTGACCTGAAATAAATGATCTTCATTGACTGACACTGGTTTTTCACTATTTTCCTGCGACGATTTTTCAGCAACAAACCATATCATAGTATTTTCATATTACCTGAAATGCCTTTTCTAAGGCGTTTGTGTCTCTTTTTGAGAAAGGGACCCAGTTTTTGGGTGAAGTACGAGGTGGAGGCGAGGGAGGCGTGTTACCGAGTTGATATAAAGAAGCCTCTCTCTTTGCGTTTCGGACTGCAATAGGATCTATAACAGGATTGTCAATAGCGTGGAACCTTATAAAAAGGGAATATGAGTGTATAGTAAAAATGTAATTATTTATTTAGGAGTTACCAACGAACTACTAAAGGTGGTGGCTGTGATGTAAGCAAAGGAGTTTCAGTGTTTTTTTGTTCTGGAATCTCAGCCATTCTATTTTTTTAAAGGAAGAAGGGTTTAATAATAAGAAAAAGAAGAGAAAGTAAAAGGCTTTTATAGCCAGAAAATCTGCGGTGTTTAAATGGTGTATTTTGTCTGCATGTGAGATTTTAATTTTCTTTTTTCTTACTTGATTAGAATCGATTTTGATTATGTATTTATTATTATTTTCATTATACTCTCTTCAATCGTATAGTGACACGTATAGTGGTATTAGTAGTAGTAGTAATAACAATGCATGTTGTTTACAGTATTATAAACAGCAAGATAAAATATAGATATAGACAAAACTGTTCTTAGTATCATTGTTACCTTTTTTTAACGCTACTACCTTAACAACATCTTAAACTTGTTTTATACAGCACAATGTGATAATAATTATCTGCACTTCACTTCTTGTGGTTAGTAAAGTATATGTACATACATGCGAATAATAATAGTTAGGATAAATTTGAACTCTATTGTTAAAGAAAAGAGCAAAGAAAACTGGATATAAAGCTGAATATGAAACCGGCATCAGGAATCGAAAAATTAAAATTCATTGACGCTTTTCGGGCCGTTGATTCTCCTCCAGTAGATCAAATAAATTACGTTTGAAATTAAACAAAATGTGCTCTTTGGAAAGAAATATTTCAATAGATTTCCAAGTTATCTATAATATCAAGTCTCTTGCTTTGGTTTATTGCAGCTATAAGAAAAGGGCATGGATATGGTATTTTACCAGGTATAAAAGGCTGTCAACAAGACGCACTTCAAGCGTCTCTTTGTAATGTTTGGGGTTTTTCTTTACTATTTTTGGAGTTTATCTTGAAATTTTAATCAAAAAGAGTTACATAAAAAAATAAAGATCTTGGAAAACAATGATAACATGTATCCGATCATTACTTTTTTAAAAAAAAGAAAAAAAAGAAACCATAAATATCTTTTAAGAGCGTTCCCTTTCGTAGCTGGTTTGACCAGTAACTTGAATGATGAAGGACGGAAACAAACAATCGAAATATCTCATTTATCAAAAAACACAACATTGGTGGTACAATGTCGTACATAATGATTGAATCAATAAAAATGATGTCTTTTCTTGGAATTTAAAGGATGTACACACTTCATTTTGGGGGAAAACGTAGAGAATAGCTTTTATATACCACTGTTTTATAATATCAAAGAGAGCTTTTATTATCACTATATTAGTCCTACTACAGTCAAATCTTACAAAATAACTAAAAAAAAAAGGTAAAAAAACATTAAATATCATAGAGGCGAACAAATAAATTACAAAACAATGAGAAAGAATCAATCTCCCATTTTTTTTCTATGGATTGGGGGCAAAGCCAGCGTAAGCAGTATTATTAGGCATTGATTGCCAAGCATTATCTTGTGTATAGACTTGATTATTTTTGACCATAGGTAATTTCTTTTCCTCGGTTTTTGGTTCTGGCTGACCAGGTAATTTCCCCGTTTTTTCCAATTCTTCCACTTCTTTTGCAGCTAAAAAAAGATGATATATAAGTTATATGTAGTGTTTATGAATATACCAAGTAGAACTTACTTAAAAATCGACCACCTGGACCACGAGGTCTGCGCATAGCATGCTTGTGTCGACTTTCATGAAGATAAGGCTTTCTTGCTTTTGCGACTTTATTCATTTCTTCCAATTTAGCTCTTGCAGCTCTGCGTTTCAGAATACGATGGTATTGTTTTGCGTTTACATACAAGGGCTCTTCTACTGGCTCAGCAGTAGGGGCAGCAGTTGGAGGAGGTGGAGGCTGTTGCTGCTGTGGTGGTTGAGGAGAATAACCCAATTGCTGCTATAGATATATATAAATCATTGTTATATTTTCTATGTTTATTTGTTTGTTTGTTTTTAGTTTATGTTTATACCGTACCATAGCATATGCAGGTTGGTGATAAAGTTGAGGAGAAGGTCTATTCTCTGTTGCAGTAGTAGTAGGGGTTTGATGCAAGTCATTTTGATATTGATAATGAGGATGCACGATGTGTGGCTGTGAGGTAGAATCTGTCATTATTAGGCCAATGAGAATATAATATGTGGCGTATATAAACTGTGGAGTAAGTTATGTGTAGTGGAAATCACAAAAAAAAAGGTTGAACAAAAGGATTGGCTGTTGAAATAAACACGAAGAAAAAGGATTGGCTTAATAAATAAAATAGCCAGGGTGATTTTTTTTTTCTAAGTTTTTTTTTCTTTTTTGTCAAAAGCTGAATATAAATATGACGTGTTTACTTGTGATAATAATTATATTACCGACAACAATCTCCTTTAAAAGACTTTTTTCATTTTTAGTGTGTGAATTTTATTGCGATGAAAATGATATACAACATGAATTCATGATAAATGATAATAGAGAATATTTCCATCATTATTAGGTATTCTACTAGTACAGATGATGATATCAAAACCTGTTTATAGCTTGCTTATTATTGTTGTTATTGTCAGATATCCACTTTTTGCATTGATTAACTCTCAATTAAGTTCCGCAAAAATGGTTTCACTCATTTAAACCTTGATATAGTGTGCACATGGCCTTTCTTCTTTCTCTGTCATTCTCACTTTAATCAACAATGAAACACTCTTAACAATTGTTAAATGTACATTCTCTATCATTGAAAAGTAGTTTTTCACATGGTTAATGTATTTGAGTGAGAATCTAGCAATATATATACTATTCAAGCTTTATCGATTTCGGAGCCCCGGGAATGACTTTATGATTTCTGTTATCTTTTATGCAAATAAGAAGGAATGAACTTATTTTAGTACCATTTTTTATCATGCAATAGAGCACTGTTTCCCTTCCGCTTGGTTCTTCTTATTGATATAATACATAAAAAAAGCATTAAATAAAACGATTACGAAGGCTAATCCAAGTTAAAACTAGATGAAAAAAGTATGCTCTTTATTCATTGAAAATGGCCCAAGGAAGTATGAGGCCTCAAATGAGACTTGGAATGCACTTAATATCCATGGTTTCCCAATTGGGACACAGTTCGTGACTTTTGTGTCAATATTTTCAGGTGTGTAAATCTGGAGTGAGAGAAAACTGGTCAAGTAATCCAAAAAGAACAAAAAGAGATCCTTTGTTGAAATCAAATAAGGCTGAAACACGCAACTTGTACTCTCTAAAAGTGTTAAATTAAACACAAGCTACATATATATGTGCCTAGATGATGATTGTGTATATCTTTTCTCTTTATCTTCTTATTTTTATATTCCATTCTCTCTCTCTCTTCTCTTTCTCTCTTCTTTTTTCTCTCTTTTTCTTATTAAATTTTCTTCAAACTTAGCACTTACTAGAATAAAACTCATCTCTGAGCATTCATAATTTTTTTTCTAAAAAGTTACACTTTCTGCAATCTCAATGACTATTCAAGAAAACACTTCTCGAAACAAACAACAAGGCCAAAGAAACATAAAAGTAGACAAAAAGCAAGCAAATAATAAGACTAGTACAGGAGAAGGTGCACAGTTCAATGTCTATCCACCCGTCTATTACACATATGGACCAACTCCAACTACGCTTGGAATTACATTTGTACCTGACAGCTCCAGTTTAGACTCAACGAAGCTTGATTTGAAAAAACAGCTGGAGTATTATTTCTCAAGGTAAAATCAATGTAAAACACTAATACTATTATGCTTAAACCATTTCACATAGTCAAAACTTGGTAAATGACACTTACTTGGGTAATAGAAGTTTTTTTTAATAAATAAAATAGCAGTAATTAATCAATCTAGCAATACTAGTATCACACATGGATTCAGAGCAGTATGTTCCCATTGCATTGATTGCTGGGTTTAGAAGAGTGCGTGAACAGACCTCTGATTTGGAATACATTACAAATTTATTACGATCGTCGAGTAAAGTCATTGTGGATGAAACAGGAATTAGGGTTAAACCAAACATTATAGTTCAGAGAAGTACGGTTATTTTAAGAGATTTACCTGAATCTACGCTGGAGGTAGGAAATGACAACAAAAAAAAGAGGGTGATATTTAAAAAGGAACTCACGCTGTAAATTCACATAGGAAGTGAATGGTTTATTAAAAGAGCTGAATTCACCACCAATAAAGAGCGTTAAACAGGATGTTGGAAGTATGTGATATGTTACTTTAAGTTCGGAGGAAGATGCAGTGAAGTTACTATTTAGTATAAGAGGAAGAACCTTCAAAGGCAAACCTATTGCTGCGAGGATAAAATCAGAACCTATTCTCAAACCGTAAGTACGAGTCTCACCATCAATTAAATTTGCCATAGGTTCTGATTCTCATTTATATATAGAAGATCTACTACCATCACCGCTACTTCTGCAACGACAGTAGAACCTTCTCAATCAACGCCATCCATTCAACCTAACGGCTATTACTATGCAAACCCTTTACATCAACTGCCGCAGCAGCTACGCCAACATCACTTTCAACAAAAGCGCATATACAATCATAAATCAAAATACCAAAATAATCACCACCAAAACCATCAAAATAACCAGCATCAACAGCATCAACAGCAACAGCAACATCTTCAACATAAAAACCGATTCCACGTTAAAAAGAATCCTCAAAATAATAATAGATATGAGAATCAGCATCACCAAAAGAACAATCGACATAATGATACCAAAAACCAACCTACTAATGAATCACTGGCAAACAATGATGCCAGCATCTCAATAAACAGCAACAAGAAACAGCAAAATTACAATAATAGCAATAAAAATAATAATGACAACAACAATGACAACAAGTCTAGTCGCATAAATCCAGGTGATAACAACCAGAACAATAATAACAATGCTCATGCTAATTCAAACACGAAAAATGCCAATACTGGCATCAACTCGAACAACACCAGTAACAGCAAGAACAAAAATAATAGCAACAATAATAATGGTAATTCAACAAGCAAGAAATACAATAATAATAACAAACAAGGCAATAAACAGCACAAAAAAAAAATCAGACAGGATAGAAAAAAATCAGGAAAACAAGGTAAAAAAAAAAGTTTAAAAACCAAACAAAACAAAAACAAAAAACAATACAAAAAAAGAAACTAACTCTGTTAAAAAGCTGAATTAATGCAATCTAGTTTCCCACCCTTGCCTAATCAAAAGGTTTCGACAGAGGGATCAATTACTGTGGATCCTGTTACTCAAGAGAAACCTGTCGTACAAGAACAAGAACCCATGAGTAAGGCATTTAGTTATGCTGAGATGCTAAAGAAGAAGGAATAGGCCTTTTCTACCATTATTACGTTCTTTTATTCTATTTTCTCTTTCCTCTTTTCTTTTTTTTTTAAGCTTTTTTATATAATCGAAAAGAAACAAAAATACTAAAAAAAAATATCATGCAAGCTTTACCACTCTTCTTTTTTTTACAATTGCTGCGTTTATGTCTCAAAATACATAGTCAGACGGTTTTAAAGTGTTAAAAGTCAGCGAGGAATTCTTGGTTTGTCAAAACCGATTTTTTTGTCAATTACGAATCCTTATCTCCCTTCACTCCTATCTACATTAGAAGTCAATATGGGTAACTATCTTGGAAGCACTTTTATCTTATGCTTTGTTATGAGAAATGGATGGATGAACATGTTACATGATTACTAACATCCCGACTATTTGTTTTGTTTTTTGTCACCCTACAATTCCACCTGTCATTATCTAGTTGTAAGTATCCATCTCGCGAATCCTAAAAAAAAAAAAAAAAAAAAAAAAAA
>VCJI01000366.1:0-13544 GCA_024139395.1 Backusella morwellensis | reverse complement strand
TCTTTCTCTTTTTTTTTTTTTTTGTTAACAATGAGGCATTTGTCACCTGAAGTTCTTCGAGAAATCTTCTTTTGGCTCCATCCCGATGATCAAATGGAATGCATGCTTGTGTGCAATCACTGGAGACTGATTATAGAAAAACTTGTTCTCTACCACACAGTTGTAATATCTTCTATGAATAGCCTGAATGAATTCTTAAAGAAAGTCCAGCAAAGCCCCGAAATAGCAGGCAAAATCGAACGATTAGTGCTCTATTTGGAGTATGAATTTGGCGAAGTCGACAGAAACACTCTTCTTTCACTACTACCGAATATAAAAACATTCTACTCGGCTGGGCCAGATTCGGTGGAACAAATTTTAGAAGAAAAGACACAATATCCTTGGCACAATAAAATCAAACACATCTCAGAATACTCGCCCTTATCAATAACTTATCAACTGCTTTCAACACACATTTGTCCTCACTTAACAACACTCGATATATGCGAATTCGAGAAAGACATCCTTCCTTATTTAAAGAATGCCCCTGCTCTAAGGTACTTGGCTTTGGGCGGTTACAGCAAGATTTACTTTAACGACCTCGACACAATACACAAGAATTTGCCTCATATTAAAATACTTAAAGTTACCGATTTATCATTTGATGGGTCTGGATTTGATGAAGACGTCAAGCCTGCAATTTCGGTCACCGAATTCTCTTTCTATCGTGTCTATATGAAAAACTTGCAGATAAGAACAGATATGCTTCGATATATCAGTAAAAAATATCCAAATCTGGTTAACCTGGAATATGATGTCTTCAATGTATTAAAGAATGACGACGATGTGGATTATTTTAATAAATATGGATGGTCTCCTTTCATCCAAGCCTTGGGACACAGGTTGAAGAAGCTTTGCATCAGTCATGCTGGCCAGATCAAGGATTTTATTGAAGCGTTAGAAAAGCACACCTCTCGAATCAATTACCTGAAAGTGGGATCTTTACCTCATGCGTCACTCCAGCGGATAGCAATGTCACAGCAAACTTCTTATATACAGACCCTTGTGTTGGAGAGCCCTGTATTTGCAGACTTCTATTGGTTGAATCAATTCCAGGTACTTAAGAGTCTCACATTGTCTTCTTTTGGTTTCAATACACGAGCTACCATCAAAATAAACGACGTTTTGGACAATTGCCCACCTTCAGTTACATCGCTTACATTCGATCGAATTACTCTGTCCACTGATCTCGATTACACCGGCTTATCAAATATAGAAAGTTTGTCTTTTGTTTTCGTTGATCTACCTGTACATATAGATACTTTTATTTCACGACACTTTCCTAAAATATCATACTTGAAATTAGACAACTGTAAAGACATTTTTAGAAGAATTTTTAATTTGGCAACAGCCAATCTGTCTGTCTTCCACTACCAAGGTCCGTTTATTGATGAGGAATCCCATTTACTTGTACTTACCCTAAGCGACGATGAGCGACGATGGTATGCACCTAGAGGATCAAGAGGTTACCGATACTATATACCATTCAAAGAATCTTGTGGAACTTATGACTTTTTACTGTATCCACCAATTAAATCCCAACTAATCGATGAAATGAAGGCTGTGCCCCTCCTAACTTTACTTTGTAACTCTTTACGAAATGCGTACATAATGAAATAAACCTTATTATAATTAAATTTAAAAAAATGAGGCTTTTTTTCTTAAATTGTGTAATTTAAGGAAAATATAACATCACCTGCTTTGGCCATATGAAATCTAGGCTATTACAAACAAAATCCATATATTATAACGATTGTTTTCAAAAAATAAATAATTCTACAAGTAAATAAAGGTGCGCAAATATTTCAGAAATACTAAATTAATGTTGGACCAAGATTAATTCTGTTTATATTTCTGTCCAATTTCCCCTAAAACTATGACAACTCTGCTTTTATATTCCCGTCACCTTTGTTCTATTAAAGAAAAATATGTAATGACTTTTCTATGGATTTCGATTTGTTGTCCTTTTAATATGGTCATAAGAAATGAAACAAAGCAGCACTACATATCCTTTGTGAAATACCCTAAAAAATGCTTTGTTAAAACGTGATCACACGAAATTAGGACATGTTACAAATAAGAACCGTAAGTACGTTATAAAACTAAAACTTTTCCATTCGAGCTGTATATTTTCTACTTTTCAGTAAAAGAGGAAGAAAGAAGAAGAAAACTTTCTTCTAAATATATTTATTATTGAAACTTGTACAACGGTGCATGTACTAACACTGAAAATAAAACCGAGAGAGCCAGAGAGAAGGAGACAGAGAGGAGAAAAGAAGATGTCTAAAACACCATCGTTACACCTAATGAAAATTTCCTTTTTCCCGGGTTATAAAACTCTGTAATCATGACATGCTGTAAGATAAAATCATAATAAAATGAATCTATGATTATAGAGGGCTTCCATATATATGTTAAGAAGGTTATATCTTTACTTTTGGAAATTTCATCATACTATCAGCATCAAATCTACATATGCTGTTGATATGGAGGCTTCAAAAATTCCAGCATTTCCCGTTTTTATGCTTTGAATGCTCTTGGGTTCAAGAGCACAAAGTTCCAGTCTTTGGTGAAGCTATCAATAATAGATATTACTAAACTGAAAGAACTACATCTTTTCTATTAGATATTGTATAGTGATCAGTTTATAAAGTCAACTTTTTCAATAAAACGCTGTGCTTTACCTCAATGATCCGACAGTTTATAGGGTTAATATTTATGGCTAATTTGAGTTATCTTGAGTAGAACATACTTATCCATTTACGTAAATGGATTATATAAGCATTATTGGTGAAATATATAAAATATCTGCACGGTTAATTCATAACACTACATCTTGGTAATTGTCGATAAATCGGGAACATAGTTCCACACTGACTCAAAACATGTTATTTGACAGCAATCAATTTTAACTGCGAGATACCACCCGAAGCCTTCCTATAGTAATTTACTTTTGTAAATAGAAAACCGTGTCACTTTTACTACTCAGATATAACCGTTACCATTGCTCTTTCCATTCGGAAAAAGTTCAAACTTGAACACATTAAAATGCGCATACTTGTGCGACTAAACTTAAAAGCTTAATATTCCCAAAATGGGTCTAATATTTATTTAAGCACTATATACAACATACTGATCCTAATATCCACCGTACCGACTGTATAGTGTTGTAACTAGTAGTTACTGATTTACACTTGATCTATTAATAAAATAAAAATTCTGTGCATGATTTCGAATGGGCAAGTCCTACACGCCTATAGAGCATAATTTACGAGTAGTTGATTTGCTTTTGACGAGCAATAGCAAACATGTAGCTGAATACATATGAATATGGTGACAGGAAAAATGCGTGCTAACCATACTTTTGAAATAACCGACTCTCTTTTATTTATTTTGGTATCTACCTTTAACGCCAGACATGTATAAATTCATTTCATCAAAGGTGCAGCTTAGCGCCTTTACTACGGAGTAACCAACAAACACACATTTATATACAAATAAATGCGCGCCGAAAATCAAAATAGCAATTGGGGTATACGTTTATCAAAAAAAATTGCTGCATGTTGGTAGTTTGAAGGCGCTTGTGCTAGTTTTATATACTTGTGTATTATCAACTTGTTAATAAATATGTATTTGAATGATACTATGACGATCCAAGTATGATTTGCTATAAAACTCAAACAAATAAAGTATTTTATAGGTTTACTTTTGTGTGATAAAACCTTTTTTTCTGCTAGCAATGCCTGCAAAGCAAGACGCAATGGTTGTGCTGATCATTTTACTAATGAGAGACCTGCATATGGCGGTATCCAATTCTATAACAAATAAATGCTTGCATTCCCACATATTCATTGATGGGTAGACTAAATAAAAACCATAATACTGAGATGCAACTATATATCTACACTAATATAATAGCACATTAAGTTTTTTATCGATCAAAGAGCTTGTCATATTAGAAAACATTTTTTTCCTTCTTTATGAAGACGTCACCAAGACAGCGAAGCACAACACCTATTATGTGTTCGTTTAGGTACACCCATGGTTTATTTCTACGAACAAAAAGTGTAAACAAGTAAACCTTGACAATGCTAACAATGACAAAGTCGATAATGGGCAATGATAAGTTCCCACAAGCTTGAGTTACTAAAAAACCAATTCCTCTTTGGAGTGTTTCCTTAGCGCATATCACCAACGCTGTATATTAAAAGATAATACGCATTAACCTGTGAGCCTCACAGCAGTGCCAAGAAACAAGCCCTTTTCCTTGCTCCTTTTGTACCGATGTTTGACGAGATTTCGGTTATTGTTATTATACGAGGATATGAATTGTAAATAGCACATAAGTTCGTCTATATATTAAAAAATTTCGAATAGTTTAACTTGAACGGTAAAATTAAATATGTGGCAAGTCTTCATATTGACTCCTAAATCTCAGAAGAACGTTACATGATGTAAAAAAATATAAACAAGTATGTGTTATGTATATCTTTTTTTTTTTCACGATATTGTTTAGCTATAAATACAGTTGTTAATTTTGTTATTGTTAAAAAAAGCCATTCAAATTTATCTTTATTCAATAACATGAAGGCTACTGCACTATTTCTACTTGCCATTGTAACCTACCAACAACTTGTTAGCTGTGACCCTGGAGAGTGCTCTACCGTGACAAAGCCCATTTGTGAGAGTCTTACAAAAGCCAGTGTTATATGCAAATGTTCTGGATCTACTGGACACTGTATGCTTGATGCTGGAGAGTATTTTTTTGCTTGCCCTCCTTCCGAGAGATACAAATGGGGACGTGATACTTGTGGTGATTTTTGTGCTAAAGGGGGAGCACAATGTGACACACACGGATGCTTTAGCAAATAAAGATTCCCATTCCTGTTTATAATAATTTGTTTCTTGATGAATAAAATAAAGGAACCTTTTTATCTGTTCAATTTTACAGTCTATAAAAAATGGCGACGAGATATTTTTTTTAAAAAAATAGTAGTGTCCCTTTTAGGAATCGATAAATCCAAACTATCAAACGTTAAAAGGTTATTTTTTTTTAAAAAAAAGTATTAACGAAAGCATAAAATAGGCTTATTTTTATAACTCGCATCCGAATATACTTTATGTAATACCACCCTGATTTATGCGTCTATAATAAACCAAGAGGTTGCAAATATCAACACTATTGTTAAGTAATAAACAATATCCATGTGGCAAAAATTTAGATACAAGCGTAATGTTCAATCGCGTTTTAGAGTAAAATTAAGATTGGAGTAACGCATATATACAATTACAAGATCTTCGGAATACATAGTTTATTATATTATTATTATTATTATGAATTTGGGTATTAATAATACACGATGGGTATAATTGTTTATCTTTTCCTTTTGTTGTTGTTGTTGCTAATATAATTAATAGATTACAGGTTATATATAAGGTATATTACGCTTTTTCAGAATCTTTTTGATCACCACTTCGCCAAAACATAAGTCGCGAAGCAAATGTTTTCTTGACAGGCGGTCTCACAGTGTCGCGTTTCCAAAACTGAAGTCTTGATCCGATCGTTCTTTGAGTTTGCGGTTCTTGCTGTTCCTGTTCTGAACTTGAATCTGATTGTGGATCAACGACTTCATCTGTATAAAACTCGCGGCGTGTCGGTGGAGGAGTAGGGAAATATTTATAATATGCATTTGACGCAGCAAAAACAGCATAGACAACCAAACTCGTTCCCAACAGAACCATAAAAAACCGCCCTCCTGCTGAATTTGCCAATTTACTGACAGCGGCAGCCACCATATTTTTCTCTCCTGCTTCATTTCGTTTAGCAAGTGAATCCCAAAAGAAACCCGACATGGTACCAAAGAGAGCAGCTCGTCCACCAAAACCAATTCGACCTGACGTGTGTACTATAAATGCTTCAATTTTATTGGCATCTGGTTCGCTAGTCTTGAGATCACGGATGAAATTGCCACTAACTGCATTGATAATTTGTGTAATGAAAGCAATCAAAAATGCAATACCCAGGAGGGCAACACCGGCTTTTCCAATATTCGAATCCGTCCAAGATGCTGGAAATGTTTTGCTTGAGGCGCTCTGTTGTTGTTCTTCATTTGTTTGGAAAATCATATGGACTACATAGTATGTATAGGCTGAATATACTAATCCACTAACAAATGGTGAAAGTCGGTACCGAAAGAAGTTTTTCTTTTTACTAAATGATGCATCACTTCCTTGACCAGTGATGGCTTCCCAGAATCTATACAATTTGTTTAATTTCTTGATTAATTTTTTCAGCCCATCCGCTCCAACATTTCTTTTATTTTATTTTTTATTTTTTATTTTTTATTTTTTATTTTTTTATTTTTTTATTTTTTTATTTTTTTATTTTTTTTTACCTCCAAATAATATACAAAACTAGACCAACCGCCATCACAATAAGTACAGTTCTACCGATTCGGGGAATACCACCCAATAATAAAAATGCACCCTAAAAGTAACAGAGAACATGAGCAATGTTTTTTTAATTATTATTTTTATGTTTATCATCATTATTCTAAGCTTACCTGGGGTGATTCATTTCCTTGACTTCCGTTGGGAGTCCAGGCACCTGACACATTCGTACATGTCAAGACACCGATACAACCGTAAACGACCCCTTTTGCGATGAAACCAACACGTCCAATCCACTTGACCACAGGTCTATACTTTTTAGGAACACCACCTTGATAGAACTTCAACTCGGATTGATCAAGTATCTCACGCGAAGAAGCGGTTTGATCAGTCTCACTTGTTGATTTACTAAATCGATTCTTCGATTTTGAATGTAAAGGCAGCGCATTTTCCTCCGGTTTCTTTTTTTGGAATAAACTTTTTAATTTATCAAACATATCATGAAAGGAAAAAAAAGGGCAGAGGGGTTTTTTTTCTTCTTCCTTGTTTTATAAGAGAAACAGGGATAGAAAAGATGATTGCATCGATTTTATAGTAAAAAATGATCTATGACGTTTTGCTGATGTCAATGACATGTTGGTCGCTGTCTCACAATAATTGCATCATGTACTAACCCCAAATAGGAAATTTTTCTGTGAAAGCAGAAAATCACCAAAAAGAGGTGTTTTTAAGCTTGTTTCTTTTTTGCTTTTGCAAATAGAACAATAAACTTTAACATGAATAAACGTATCAACTAAGAAGTAAACATTTACAGAGGTGTTATAAGGCCATTTGAGTTGATCATGTATCTATCACGAACAAATAAACCGATACTTCAAATGTACCATTATCAGTTAACACTATTACCATTTTAAATGCAAATGCAATAATCCTGAAGCTGTATACAATAGAATAACAAGAAAACAAAGCATCATTCATAAAAATAAAATTATAATGCTTAAACCCGGCGATTATACGGCTCACATACACCATCTTATTCATAGGCCTTTTTGCGGACAATATTTTTTTCTTTTTCAGGTTCATTTCTGGTTACAACATTGTGTATTCAAACTTATCATACGTTAAATACAGGTCAATGAAGTTTGGAATTTAATGACACCTTCGATTCGAATTTAATTCTATTTAGATAATGATCGATCTGAAATAAAACTAGCTAGTCCCGATGCGGTAAGGAACAGAGCAATAATTAAATTCATGTGATTAACTCGCATTGCATTGTCACAACAATCACTTCATCTCTCTTTTTTATTTTGGACATTACCAACAGCTGCATTAAAAAGACACATAAATAAACTTCTGAATCATCGAAATTTAAAAGTAAGATGTTCCTGAAGACTTTATTGGTTCATATTTTAAAAAAGGTAAAAAAAAAAAATCGCATCTTTTCTCTTTTAGGTGCCTTGATGTTGACGTTTAGAAGACAGGGTAGTTTTAAAAAGTAATATCCGTCTGTTCATTGTGTATGGTATCATAAAAGATAATACTGCTTGATGCTAGTCTCGATCACTTTCTAATATCTCTAATGCAGTTCATTGGTATACTCCCCAAAGGCCAAGAGTTTGACAAAATGAGGGATACTATAGTTTACTAACAGTGAGAGGATAAAATTACCTCAAAGGATCTAAGCATTAAAGCATACTAGCGTACTAAAAAGCACCAAATGATTAATTGAGAGTATAGGTCTAATAAAATAAAAAAAATAAAATAGCTTTGCAATAGATCATCTAGCGTTTTTATTACTTAAATCACCATACACAACATAAAGGATTACTCTTTAATAAGATATCTGTGAGCAACATCTCCAAACTCATCCAATACACCACGGATTGTCTTTCTAAATTGAGTAGAATCTGTTTTGGGATAGGATTTCCAAGAGGAAACACTCATACGAATACGTTCTTTACCAATGGCATAGTTGATACCATAACCTTCTGGGGTCACGGCACCAAAGCCACCCCACGCCAAATCACCTGGAGATGTGTTTGAGGTGGACAAAAGCCAGTACTGAGAACCCCAGTAGGAAGGATCTTGGAAAATGCCAGCATCAGTGGATTCTGCTTCCTCGGGTGTCATTTGCGAGCGGAGACCAAGCAAGTGACGATCAATACCAAGACCGTTACTGGCAGCCTTCATGTATTCCGATTGACTGGCAATGGCATTGGAAAGGAGACCCAACTTGTCTGTCATCCTGACATCCTTGTCATCCCATGCCTTTGTAAATGCAACGGTTTCGGCGTTGCAGGAACGCACTGTTTCGGTACGGCCTGTTAGGAATTTACGGGTGGATGCAGACTCATACGTAGGGCATGGCTTACCATAGGTTCTATAGTAAGATAATTGGTACACCATCTGGAGCCAGCCATCAGGGCTGACCTTGGCCTGCTTCATGAGATTGGATCCATACTCGGGGTAATGCAAAAGAACACTATCAAGGTCTGCAATCAACTTGGAGGCATTGACTTCGGCAGTGCGGATGGCGTCACTGACCTTTGGTGTGACATTCCATGTCAATAACTGGGGCTTGGCCAATTGGTTTACAGCTGCTCCGGGTTTATCAGCAAAAGGCTCATTTGACAATACATAATCTACAACACGAGAGGGAACAACGGCATCAGCAGGAGCATGCTAGAAAAAAAAAAAAGAACGGTGAGATAAAAACAACTTTAACGTATCACAAATGTCCGCCTTACCTCTCCATTAATACCAGCACGACCGTTATTCTCAACAATAAAGGACAATGCCTTATCAAACCAACGGTTGTGTCCATTTCTAGCATGGAAGATGTTGCGATGGGACAGGTCGAGATCCAAAGGAGAACTATAATCATCTAGACAGAAAACAAAAAGAGAATCATCCAAACTCTTGAAGGAAGCAGCATTGGTACCATCCTTTTCCATCTGTTCACGAAGGACACCCCATGTATCACGATGCTCGGTTGTCAAAACACCAACGGGTGCTTGACGCTGTTCAACAGGTGTATTGTCAACTTGGTCTACCACTTGTTGAAGTTGACTAGTTTTTTTTTAAGAAAAAGTATGAATACATAACCCCTCTCATTATCCGTTCATTTACCTCTTAAGCTGACCCACAGGCACAGTTTCACCATTTGGACCAATGACGGGTACAGTAAAGATTTGATCCTTATAAATGACATTGATATGTTTTGCCAAACAGGGCCATTGGGTGACAACACGATCACGTCCACTAGCAGCGATACGAGTAGTACCAAACATGTTTTTTATCTGATGCATACAAAAAGGTCCAGAACGAGACATATCAGGGGGAATCTCTTCACTTTATATACAATCAGTAATGGTGGAAATGAAACGTTTCTGGCAACTTACTTGTTAATTCTATTTGAATAATCTACCAAACCTGAAATCATACCAGCAGATCTCTCCAACTGAAATTCAGTGACCTGACCATCAGGAGCCCCTTTACCCAAACCACCCACAGGGTCACGGAACTGGTTCCACCAGTTGACGTTGATCAATGTGGGGATGCGATACTCCAAATATCCTTTATTCAACCAAAGCTCATCCAACCAAGAGAGCCCCTTTTTAGCCTCTTGTTTATCCAGGTCGTATAGACGTGTCTGTAATTTTTCGGCCAACCCGCCCTTTTGGAAGAAACGATCGATTTTCTCGCTCACTTGCTGATGCTCGGTCGATGTCATGAGTGGGATAAGCGAACGCTTATAACGTGCTGCTGTCAGTTCAAGATCCGGGATAGGTAAACGAGGTACCTTGTCCTGGTTGGAGAAGGTCTTGTTGGTTACGGTAGAAAATTGACGCGCACTATAACGTGTGTGAATTTTTTTTTTCTCTTGTATAGAACATTTTATGCAGATAGATACCTCTTTCTTAAAAATCGATGCATTTCTTCCTAATACTTTGGTGTTTGTTTTACGAGTGAAAAAAGAGAATAAAATGCAAGATAAAAAAGATGTAAAGAAGAAAAAAAGTTGAATCATCGTTTATTTTAAATGAACAACTTTCATGTGATTATGCTTTAAATTTAAAAGTCACTCGTGTAAAATGTCATACAGTTGGATTTATAATGCACAATTTTATAAATATAGAACTTTGACTCTGGTTTATTTTTATTATTAAAGGTTGTCTATTTGTATAGTAATAATCTTTTTTATCTAATCTTTTTAAACGTCTTTTATATCTTTGATTTTTTTTGTTTTTGTATCATAATGAGTATTAGTAAGGTGGGCGTGGGAAATGGTTTTGTTGAGGTGGTGGGTAACCACCTTGAGGTCGCACTGGGTTATTTTGTGGTGGTGGATACATGACATTTTGTGCAGGTCTGGCATTAGGATCATGAAATCCATTAGGCCCACTGCTGGGTGGTGGATAGCTATATTGAGGCTGTGGTGGTGGTTGATGTTGTTGTGGCGGGTATGGACGTTGTCCTTTATTTTTTATTTTTAGTTTTAGCAAAGCACATTCATTTTGTTTGTTTTATATATTTATGTTTATCTTTGGTATTCTATAAGCATGATACTTACCATGAGGCGGGCCCGTTGGAGGTGCCGGGCTATACGGTGCCGGGCTATACGGTGCCGATAATAGAGGCTGTGCAGGTGTCTGTGGTGAAGGTACAGGCATTGGGTTGGGTGGATAATGGGTTGAACCTACCGGAGAATGACTTGGACCAGGCGCTGGACGAATAGCCGGTGTGAAATGCACAGGTGGAACAGGGACATCAGGAAGAGACCCGTAAGACGAAGTTCTATGTTGATGAGGAGGTGGCGGCCTGTGTTGTTGTACGGGTGGATAGCCCGTTTGGATGGGTTGAGGAGGGGGTCGATGTTGACCCATTGGACCCGAAGTGGGAGTAGGTGGAGGGGGAGGTCGATGTTGCATTGGAGGAGGAGGATGAACTACCTGCTGCATCGGTCTCTGCTGAGGAGTGGGATAGCCCTGAGGAGGAGTAGGCGGAGGCCGGTGTTGTTGTACAGGCGGTGGCTGATGTGAGACTGGGGGTCTAAAATTAACTGGTGGATAGCCAGCTGGTGGTTGCTGATGTCTCACAGGTTGTCTCTGAGCACCATTATTTTGCTACAAACATACATCAGAATGCAGTCATTGGATGGAAAGAAAGACTTACTGAGGGATAAAACGTCAATTCCAAATAGATCTTGGCGGAACTTGGTCTACCTCGTGTTAACAAGCCAAAGTACCCGTCATGTTCCTTTTCTCTTAATACTTTATTCAATTCAATTACACCATCAGCCATCAAGTTGGCTGGATTGTTATCCTTATTAAATATCTGCACGTACAATTGATGCTGTCCTGCGGGAACAGGGATGTTGACCTTTATATTCCTTATCGTTACCATGACAACCCCATTTTTATCATATATATATATATAAGTTACCTGGTCATCCCAAATGGGATGGAGTCCTCCTCCCTGATCAGCCTTTGTTCTTTTGACAACATTACCTACCCGAAACACACAAAACGGATCTACGTCCCTGGCATTCTAATATGCAAACTGTCAGCCTATTTCGCATAGTTTTATTTCTTGGCATATCGTCTTTTTCATACCTGAAAGCTTAAGTCTTCCTAAAATGGTTAATAGTTTAACACAGACAAGAAATATATTAAAAAGCTCAATTCTATCGTATTTACCGCTTTTAACGCAATAACAACAAGTTCACCCCAGATGGGTTGGTACGCCATTATGAAGAAAACCTTTTTATAAAGTAAGAGAAAAAGGTATAAAAAGTATAAAAAACAAGAGAAAAAAACAAACAAACAAAAAAAAAGAAATACGAGACAAGTGTATATTTTTATTTTATATTTTTATGGTAAAATCACTTGATTTTGAAGTGGAGCTGAATTCTTTGGCGCTGTGAACAAGTACTTACAAGTGTGTCTTAGATAGAGTAAGAGAGAGATGGTAACTCCTATTTACTCTCTCTTTTTACTCTTCTCTTCTGCTAAATTGATCTCATTCATTCATTCATTCAAACGTTTGTGACACCCACACCTTTGAATGCTATTACACTAATTAATAGAAACACGCGCTCTTTGATAATTCATGCTCAAGTGCAGCATGTTGAATGATCCCACTCTCTCTCTCTCTTCAAACAATAACAATAAAAAGTAATCGGGTCATGTGCGTTGTATGTATTTATATCGTAGTTTTTATAAAAATGAGGAAAGCTACAAAAGATGTGTGATATTTTAAGCATCAGTCTTCTCCTTCTTATCCTTGGTCAACTCCTCGTTGCTCTTCTGGGCCTTTTCAAATTCTTCCTTGAAGAGGTTGGCATTGTCAGAGTTGGCAAAGCGGATGGCCAAAGTCTCGGCAACGGGCTCACCATCAGACACATCAGCTGCGACACTCCAAACCCAAGAGCGGTCAGAACCGACATTGGGGGAGAGCTTCATGGTGGAGTCAATGAGATGGTTGGCGCAGACCTTGAGGGTCTTGTCGCGGCGCATCAACAAGCGAATCTTCTTGTTGCTCTTGTGTTGCAAGAATTTAACATCACCGGTACCGCGCTCCTTCCATTCCTTGGTGTCCTTGTTGTAACGGAACAACTTGGCACGCCTAATTTAACGACGATAAGTACATGATGCATAAAAATGGGTTGTTTTATTTACATCTTGAAAAGGGAATCTTCATCTTCCTCATTGGTCTTTACATCAACTTCCTCCAATTTGACAATGGGCTCAAAGTGAACATCAGGGGACTCGACCTCCTCTTCTTGCTACAAAACGGATGATCAGCATGGTGGTTCTGGTGGTGGTTTAGAGTGATAGTTACCTGTTCAACAACCTTCTTCTCTTCTTTATCAGACATATTTTATATTGAAAGATAGATGGATGGATGGATGGATTTCCCACTCTTACACATTACATTACGTTTGCGATTTGAGTTTAAAATTCATCGTTACACGAGACGTGATGCAGGTTTCCAAAATAGGCTGATGGTTTGTGCATGTGATTCTTTTTCTTTCTTTCATGTTCTCTGCTACTGGTTTTTTAGTGAGAATTGGCGCCTTTGCAAAACCTTTTGGTCAAAAGCAAAAAAAG